>VYZV01043708.1:39558-62277 GCA_013401275.1 Pandion haliaetus | reverse complement strand
AGGAGAGCTCCCAAGAGTAAAGGCTGCTGAAATACTTGGGAAAAAGCATACTGAAATACTTCTGTTTTTTCTAAATGATTTCTCCTTAGGATATCTTTCTTTTGAGAAGCAAAACCTCTCATTTTCTTTCTGAATCAGAATCAACTTTTTTTCCAAAATTTCTTGAAGAACATGAATTCTAAATTTTTGTTCTCTGAAAAGACCTAATGTCCACAAAGCCATGATACTTGACATGAGTTATACTGCCTTTCCTTTTTTTCTTGGTAAGTGGAACCCAGACATAGGTGACCCAAATGCTGTCTTAAGCAGTTCCTAACAGTCCAAGATGTTGCAACTAGTAGCAGTTTCAAAAGTGGGGGAAAAAAAACCCCAACCCAAAACTCAGATTTCAGCGTTTCCAGTGAAAAAGAAAGAACTTCCTCCCATAACAAATGTCTCTACTTCCTGACTAGGACTAATTCAAAAGGTTTAGGATTTCTATCGTGTTACAAACGTTACACTCTCTGGAGCATGGAAATGTGTTCTGACCTTTTCTATTTATCTCCTCAGTCTTACCAGTAATTTTTTTCTCTTTTGCTTGGGCATCTCTTGGCTGAGATCAGAAAGCTGCCTAAAATAACATGTGATGGGCTGCTAGTTATCATTCAGATGAAGTAGCACCTTAATGAGCACTTTTTTTAGCTTATGGATTCACTACAGACGCTGGTATAAATGTATTGTTTATAGGGATTAAAAATCAACAGTTTCTTAAAGTTGGAAAAGCATATCTTGAAGTTTATCATATCTGAGCAGTTCATAAAGAGACTGAATTTTTAAGGACTGATTATGCATAACACCTCAAGAAGGTATTACAAAAAACCCTATACAAACTCTGATATGCTTTCTGTTATTTGCATTGCTGCTGCTGCTGTGACTTTTTCTGGAGCTACCCTTAACGTTTTTCTCTCCACAGTTTATAAATCTTAAAGCACAGTGGCTGTAGCATGTTTACCTCACATTAAATTCAAGTTTTCATTTCAATTTTCTGCTTTTCATTAACATTTCCCCCCCCTCCCCAGCTTCTCATAACCTAAAGTGTCACCCCTATAAAAAGGTTTCGCAGACCCTTCTTCAATTGCTTTGGAAGCGTATGAGGTCATCTGTGATTCAGAATGGGAAGCAAAGATCGAGCAGTATATACCAAATGCTGTGATTAAAGTTGTTGATGAGGAGCTGCAGTGGCTCTTTTCACCTCTGTTAATGAGAACTATGCTGCAGTACTTACTACGTTTTCAATTACTGGCTTCTGAACGGAAAAAAAATATATTTTTCCTCTGTGGCACTTTACTAAGCCCTGCTAAGTTCATGCAGGTGTGTGCCTATAATCATTATTCTTTGCAACTATTAATCAATATAGGGGGAAAATTGTTCTCCGAGTTCATGTTAAGCTATTCTCATTCACCTATACCACCTGTGCTTTAAAAAGCATTTGATTCCCTGGGTAGGCATCACTCAAGGGCTTGGTACCACTATTAAGGTATCATCCTGATCATATTAACAAGTATGCCCAAATAGTCTTTTAACAAAGCCACATGACTTAAAGAGCTTAAGTAGTAAAAAAATTATGGCACTGGGATTAGAAAGCGATTTCCAGCACAGTTAAGTTTTATCTCATTTCATTCCCCATAATAGCAACTCAGATTCTCAAGACAAAGGCTAACAGAGATGGTGAAACTTCAGGAAATATTGTCGTAGCAAATTCATCAGTAAGGAAGCCAAGGCCTAAGAGCTGATCCTGCAAAGTGCTTATTACCTCCTTCAAGGTGCTACAAATCCTATTGATTTCTCCCATGATAACTAAAACCACTTAGCAGCTGCAGGCACAGTGCGAAAAAATAGTCAGTAGAAATGCACCTGGGTGGTGGTGAACGGTGAAAATGGAAAGATGTTGCGAGGTCCCCTTATGGACTGGTAATTGTCGTGTCTACAGGACAAAGATGTGTACGGACGGGACCAGGCTAAGCACTATTGGAAATAAAATAATGATTGACAAAATATTCAGTACAGAAGAAAAGCAGCAATAAAAATCAACTGCTAAAAGTCCAAAAAAAGCCGTGACATTTAAAACAACGGGACATCTTTGTTGTACTGAGAGTGATGAAGGCTCCGTAAGGAGGCACTCATTGATGCAATATGAAATGCGCCTGCTGAGAGTTAATTGCATGGCTGGGGTTTCTCAACTGGGATGCATCTCTGAAAGCAAAGTTTCCAGCTAGGAGAAAAATGTATACGGTGGTGAGTGCTCCTGCCGCAGAGACGCCCTACAGTCAGTGCTTGGTAGCCCACCGCAGAGATAACTGGGAAGGAAATACCTCATGGGCATCTGCAGCTAAAGTACAAGAGGCAAGAACGCAACGACTGGTATTGCACTGTGTAACCTGGATTAAACACGGTCAAATTATTAGAAAGCTAAACCCCAGAATTCCTGGATTGCTTCAAAAATGACTTATGAGTGGTGGGCGGGGGCACAGCCTTCGGGTTGGATCATGAGCTAACCCACCGCAAGCACTACGGCTCCAAAAAGTCAAACCCTCTCATGTCCCACGTCGGGCAGCACAACTTGGGGGACCAAAGGTGTTTTGCACTTCTCCAAACCTTGCTGCCTGCTCTCATGGCAGTCCCAATCACGCCGGTTGAAGCTTCACCCCACCAGCCCTGCGGGTGCCTTGGCCAGGCTCTCGGCTCGGAGCGACCCACGGACGGCTGCATGGGCCGGCCAGCACCAGGAACTGTGCCCAGCGGTGGAGGAGGACCTTTGGTGTGAACGTTCGGTAACAATCTCAGCGTCTGCCCCAGACTCATAGCATCAAAGCTTTGAAACTGCTGAGCAACGGGTGTTGGAAGTAAATAGAAATGTTATTTGTTATTTGGGGTGGACAGGAAGCTGGAAATCTAGCAAAACAAAGCTTCTTGCAAAAAGTGCTTGATTTGGATTCTTTCTCAGGAAATTGAAAATCCCCAGATGACCTGTGCTTTTCCGTTGAAATTCAGGCCAGCCAGGTTTTTTTTCCTATAGAGAAACAGTTGATTTTGGGAGGCTGAAATTTGGAGAAAGCTGACTTTATTTTTACTGACATTTTTAGGGTAGGGCAAAGACCCTTCCAGTTGAGTCCTTCCAGCAGTCCCTCAAACACTGCAATAAAAGCTTTTATAGGAGTGGGCTACCACCCTCAAGATCATGGTCTTTCATGCCATATGAACTCTAAAATGCGTAACTGTGCTGCATAATTTAATAATGAACAAGGATTTTCAAGTAAGTTGGTTTACTACACGAAAGAGTTTCTGGAGGAAGGCACTTGCCTCGGACTTCTTTTATGCTGGCACTCCATTTGGTGCTAGCTCTCCAATCAAATATTAAAGCTTTACTCTAAATTATGTACAAAACTTTCTCACAAGTCTGAATGCAACATATCACACAGCAAAATGCTGCTGCTGGAAAGGTTCTCTGATTTCACACCTGAAGGCTCATGTCTTTTGTTATTTTCATGCTGGCTGCCACTTAATAATCCCGATGAGCTGGCATTTTCTCCAGAGACGCACGCCCAGTGGTAAGCATCGCTGCCTGGTATCTGCACGGTTTTCACACACTGAGAAGGGTTTAAAAAATTATTTGTGTTTTTTAAATAAAAAAAATTGTAAGCAAGAGATTCTGAATTTTTATTTTGCAGGAGATGGTAGAGTTGCAGGGGCAAAGGCTGCGGAAAGCGAAATATCTGGCACGCTGCTGTTTCCTAGGTAGTCCACAAGTATGTGCCCTCACTAATGGCATTTCTAAAGTGCTGTTGGTCTCTGTTGCCTACTGACATTTGTGGAGTCAACGGCTTTCTCCTTTTCAAAAAAGTAGAGAAACTGAATGATAAAAAGCACATAGTAAAACAATATTAAATTGATAAATGATTCACAGAAGCGTCAGTTAAGACTGAACACGTAGCCTCATTGTGGTTATTCATGTTCAGAAGTTAAGACACAGGTACCAAATTTTCTTTCCCTTATCCTTACAGTGAGGTAGGTTACTTCAGAGACGTACTGGTATGTACAAACGATGAATCGGCATTACTGTGTTAGTTAACCTAACCACACATAATTTTGCAGATATGAGATGGTCAGGAGAAAGTTGTTACAAATCACAGTTTTCAGGTAACAAAATATAAGGCAGGCTGTACAGTACGTTAATTCACCTGCACCGATGAACACAGAAACGCTCCCCCTTAGCTTCCATGCTGCCTGATTTTTCAGTTCCTACCAGACTTTAACATTGTCTGAACATTTTTCTTTCTTTATTCTTCAGAGTTCACATATCCTCCAGGATGCTAGCTCTGCCATTCACTTTTCATCGCAAATACTCTCCATCTTTCATGCAACTTTAACGTTTGAGGGGAAAGGTCTAAGCATTCAGTGTTAACTTGTTAAGACTTGCAAAAGCCATGTGTTCAAACTTTGGCAAGGCAGACTTTGTCTTTCATTTGTCCCTGAAGAAAATATGCATTTCATGCTGGTTTTTGAAAGGACTACGTCAAAAAAATGTTTTATAAAACAATATCCAATCATGTGTGTCCCGAAGGTAATTGAATTTTGGTGCCGTTTGTACGTACATAATTTGGGATTAAAGCTTTATATATTTATATCATGACTGTTTATGAATTTCAAATTCCAGGCCAATGAAACTAGAAGCAAACAGCATCTTGGTGTACCACAAATACAACCTTTCTTCCTTCAGTGATGCAAAAGGGGAAAATGACAAGAGAATTATTAGGTTGGGTAATTACAGGAGAAAAAGCCGAGTTTGCTTGATTTGTTGTTTGAGAGTTGGCATGGGTTGAGGCTGCTGAAGTTTATTTAAAATGCAATGAGCTTTTGTACCTTGGAGTATGCCAAGAGTCAAACCGGTCCAACATTTTCAGATGGAACATTTCTCCACTGGGAAAGGTTTATGCTTTGAAAGTGTAACTTTTTATGGAAACAGCTTGCTTTCAGCAATTCTCCTGATGCAACATGGAACACTGAGCATGACTGATCTGGGCAGTTTCTTATCAGCCCCTGTGCTGGCCCCCAGCAACCTGCCAAGGGCTGGCAACTTTAGGTCTGCCAGGCTTGGAAACCCTAATTCCTGCTCAACACTCCTACCATCCAGAAGTTGCTGGAGACAGTTAGTTTCTCAAATCAGTGGAAAAATACTCTATTTTTTTAAACTCTAAATAGTATGGTTTAACGCCAGCTATTCCTGCCCCATCATGGTCCAGCTCAGGGCAGGGCCCGGCTCTGCAGTACAACATGAATTGGCATGTCCAAACTGGTTTCCCAGCCTCTGCCTCAGCCTCCCACTGCATTGATCTCCACCTTCAGTCAGTTGTGTGATGCCAAACACTTTAATGCCGCCCTTCAAGATCCATTTTGACAACTCCAAGCCCTAAAAATTAAACTGTATGCCCAATCTGCCCCAGACTTGAAGACTGAACCATAAGAAGTTTAAAAAAAAAAAAATCCAAATAAATTTTCTATTAATTTCATTTTCTTCTTGGCGATTTGACCATGAGGGGTCACCTCTCTCCATTTTTCTCCACCACTGCAAGGGTCTTTGTAAACATCCTACAACGAACGGGTCAGAAGCCAAGCCCTATGCAGACACTAAGCAATACTCACCCATGTAATAATAATACCCGCCCCGGCCAGTGCAAAGTGATTTCTAGTACGCAGTAAGACACAACTCATGACACAACAACTTTGAGACAAAGGGAGGGATGGGAGGGATTAGGAAATGGCAACTCAGTTATATTGGGCATAATAATTAGCAGACTTAAAATAGGAGTGGCTTGGCTGCTGACGCACAGCAATGACTATTATTTTTATGCAATAGGCTGTCTGAGCCATCTCAGGACAGTATTTTGAAAGCGTTTAGCTGGTTAAACATGCAAAACCCCTAGGAGTTAAGCACCAAATGTTTTTTCGGGAAGCCAATGAGGTACCTATCTGCAGCTTTACAGAGCTGGAAGCATTTTAGAAATCTGCCCTCTAGTTTCCCCTAAGAGTTACTGGCATGATGCAGTATTTACATATCTGTTTTGACTGTGGTTTTTCTCTCTGTAACAATTATTTCCCCTTCTTTTCCACAAAAAAAAAAATCAACCCCTGCAAACTCTACCAACAGCCCAGGGTGTAAAGCAACTAGATTCAGCATTAAGCCTTTGGGGTACCTTTGAGGGTACTGGAATCGTGATATAAGCAGAGCTGGTAAAACCACAATTTCATTTGAAACTAATGGTTTGAAAAAAAAAATAGCCTTTATTAATGACAAACCCAGTGAGCACAAGAAGAGAAATGACTGTCAGAAATTAGTCTTTTGCATTTTAGCACTTCGCAGGGCTGAAGGAGCCGCGGGACACGCTGTTCCTTTCCGCTAGTGTCGAGAAGAGGTTGGGGGAAGTAACAAGGCACATTGCTGGGCTAGCCAGGGCAGCGGTATGGAGTACCTGCTTCTGCTTTTACAGAGAAAGGGGAAAAATACAGCGGTTTTGCTTACACAAATCCTTTTTGTACAGAGGGAGGTGATGCCCCGATGCCTTTGCTGGTAAAGACAAAAAGCTCCTTGGCACTTAAAAGGCGAGAAATCCTTGCCTGGCACGGTGCCCTCTCCCTCCTCCCACCAGCCGGGGAGAGGGGACCGTCCCGCAAACGCTGCCGCCTGCTACACTCACCGCTTCAAAATTAAACTGCAATTAAAGTCACAAAAAGAAACCTCCCGCTTCGCTTCATGAGCAGCCTCGAGCTAAACCCTAGCGAGGGCTTTGCCAGGAGCTCGGGGTTGTCTGAAAGTCACAGTGAAGGGTCAGAGCTCTGCCGTAATTTCAGCTCTTTCGGGATTTTTTCGGGGGGTTCGCTGGTGCTCGGGTGGTTTGAAGCTCTGCGAGGCAGACGGCACTGCTCCGTGCTGCTCTTCAACTGGAAGGGAAGATGTGCCCAGAGATACCAGTCAGCTGAAGCAATGGGTAGTGGTCCTCACTGAGGGGCGAAGGCAGGGGAGGGGATTCCTCCTCAAACGTGGGGCTGGCGTGGAGCCGTGTGGCTCGCCACTGTGGTGCGGCAGGACGAGGATGGGGAGCGCGGGGGCAAGCCAAGTGCTGCCGCTCCTGAAGCAATACCCATCCCAAAGCATGCTCAGATAGATTTCTTTGCTCTTAATGCATTAGCAGCAAGCTCTGTGATTTGGAGACACTGAGAAGGGGCTCCTCTCCAAGCAAGGAAATAGAAATCTCAGCTGTCTCTATCTGGGCAGCGATATCCAATTTATTCATCATTAATCCTGCCTCTCCTGCCACCTTACCCAGGCTGTACTGCAAATAGCCCGCATTTGACTATCTGCGCTAGTTACAGTTTCTAAAAATGCTGTTTTCTCCTGGTCATATGGCTTCTCAACAGAATTCATAATGTATGAGTGAGTGTTGTTCCATGTAAATATGGTGTAGATCTGATAGGCCTACAGATAATATCATAGCACGATTGAACCATGATTAATCGCTGTACAATCCATCCACCTGTTTTCTTTCAATATAACTCTGGCATGTGCAACAAAAAGAGGCCCTGAGACAACGGTCACATCCCTGCAAATACAGTTACAGAGGAGATGGAAGTTGGCTATGGTTTTATTTCCAAAATACTCAAATCGAGACTGAGAGGTCCCTGTGCACATTGCAAATACTTTTTCTGAAATGCTTAGCACTTCATATGAAGCAAAATACATTGAAAAAATACAGCAAACGGGAAGAAAAGGAAAGGTGGTAAGAAAGTGATTGCTAACTGTCAAACCCAGCATAGCCTTTCCCTAACGCACATTCTCTGCAGCCTCTTCTGAATATTTAACGCTCTTGTCCTGGATTTCATGGCCTCCTTGCCATGGAAAAGCAATAGGTCTTAATCAGCTCGGGAAATTTGACAGCCCTCTTGTACACAACCCAGAGGATCTCTTCAGAGATGGGTAAGCATGAAGGCAAGACATCATACTCCGGCTGCTAATTTAACTTGACATGTAACTGACTGTATTAGAAAACTGGGTACTCTGACATCTGGTCCAGGCAGGATATGCTTAATTCCTCGCATTATCTTGCTTCTTCAAAACTACTGCAGGTAGCGTGGCAATTGTCTCTTCTTTGGAAAGCTGATTGTCAAGTCGTTTAATATTTGATACATACAGCTACAGTACACATGAAGTTCTTTCCCATCAGTAACCAGTATATACATATATATATGTTGTGTTTATAGGATTTTGTCATTTATTAGAGCTTCAAATGCAAGCCCTTTTTTTCCCATGGAATACATAGATTTCTTCAAAACATGAATGAAGGCATTGCAGCATGTTGTCTGTACAAGACTGTACTGTTAATAGTTGATTTTGCAATCTGTGACAGGCAAGCATTTAGAAATGAAGCATTAGGATTGAGTAGAAGATATATGAGAGAACTAAACTTTCCCATGATACCCTGTTTTACAACACAAAACTGTTTTTTGACTAAACAAAGTGAAAAGAAAAAAAAAAGTAAGTTTTCCACAGAGAAATAGAAGGAAAAGGTGAGAGGCATCAACTGCTGTTAAAAAACATGCATCCAAGACCAATTATTTTTTGGTTTTGAATTTGCACCGACATGATCGACAGTTTCTGTGGAAACGATGTCTCTGCAGAAGGGCTCTTCGCAGAATGTCCATGTTGCAGTTCCTGCTGAAGCGCTCGCCCAGCCACGTCAGCACGAGTCCTGGGTCTGACCGCAGAGGGACACAGAGGCCCATTCACTCTTAACAATGAACAATATGCCATTTGCATATTCAGATTTGGAGTGGGATTTTGAGAAGCACTGAAGCGATTTAGGAGCATAGTTCCCACTGCGTGGCAATGGGCTCGTGCTCCTTAGTACTGGGGGACAGAGCCCCAGCGAATTAGATGCTTAAGGTGCAAACGGGACGTAGGTGCTTAACTCCAGAACCGCGATCCTCAAAACCATGGTTGAACTACACCGTAACCTCAAACTGTGCTCACACCCACCTACAAATACCTGAGTTTTGATAAACCTGCTCAGCTGAGTACCAGGGAGACACGTAAGCCTGAGCAGCACCCAGAAACTTGGGGGGGTTCCACAGAGCCCTTCCTCCTCAGCACCTACCTAAGTGCGTCAGGCTTTGTACAAAAGCACAGCCGTGGCTACCCTGGTTTCTCTTAAAGCACAGCTTGAGGAAACTGTGTACACAAATTAGCCTTTAGACAAGGTACACAGCGATCCGCAGGCTAAGGCACATGCGGGCAGGTTTCCCTGCTGCCAGCTGAGCTCCACATCGCTAAGCTGCCGTCAGGCTCTCTTGTCTACAGATTAATTTTAATTCATTTCTGCACAGCAGCCTAGCTTTAGCTCAAAGTCTACAAAGGGTTCCCGCCACCCCCTGCCAAGGTAGCCTGCGGTCTCCAGGGAGGCAAGAAATGCGGGTTTTAATCCTTTTGAGGAGAAGAAGGAATTGACTTGCTTTATTCATGCATCCTGGCTGGGTATGTGTGATAATTGCTGAGCCAAGGCAGAAGGGAGGGGCCACCAGCACGTTCCTTCTCTTGCATGTTTTCAGATTGTTCTTGTTTTTAAAAAAAAGTAGTTGGGCACGAATCTGGAGGAGGCGGTTCACACTGTAAATCCGGTGCGAGGGGCAATGGCTCCTGGCTCTACTCAGGACACTGCTGAAGCCCCAGAGAAGACAATCTGATTGTTTTCAATTTTTTTCTATCAGCTGAATCCAAACAGCTCTCCACACAAGCTTCACGATGCTGCTTGCTGAAGTGGCTCAAGGTTTCTTAACAGCGTATGCAGTGCCGTCTTCTTGAGATGGCAGAAGAGCAGGAGTTTCTGAATGGACCTGTGTGATCAGGTCAGACACTGGGGACTATGGGTGAGACATGGGTCTCCACCCCACTTTGTTCTCTCTGTAACCTTGTATGTCTCCTTACAGCCAGTTTCCTCTTGGGAGGGACCAGGACTTGCCCCTGACCAATGCTAGTGCTCCCTGGCAGGGGAAGACAATGCTGGCCTTCATCCAGCCCTTGGGACACAGCAGTCAAGGCAGAAGGTGGTGCAACAGGCTCTGGGCCATCCATTCTCCACTCCTGCCTGCCTGCCCCCAGGGCCTGGGGCACCTCAGCTCCCCTCTTTCATGGTGAAGGCAGCCAAATAGGTGTTCAACAGGAGGTAGAGTCCAGGCGGTTGTATCCCCCGGTAGATCATGCAAGAGGATCACCTCCGTGGTAAAGAGAGACTTCGGGAGACACAGAGCTCGTAGTGCCTCTCTGAGGCGGATGAGTACAGCAGTGCAATGCGTCGTTCTGCCACCCTCCGTGGCTACCAGGAACAGCTGCCTGCATCATTCTGCCCAAAAGGTATCAGAACCCTGTGCTGTTAATAAAATCCCAGACACTGGTGAGAGACGTGAAGGAACGCTCCATGGGCTCAAGGCACTCTAACGCCATTGCATGTGATTTTCATGCCAAGGGCTTGCCCTGAGGGAAACGGTTAGATGCCAAAACTCTCACTGCAGGGGGGGTCCCAAGGATTTGACTTTGCTGAAGGATGGTCGATCTTCAGCTCAAAAATGAGGCCTTTAGCCTCAGGTCAGCACAACCTTCTCTGAGAGCCAGTCTCCAGTCACCTCTATGATGTCTACTAAAATAAGGCATTGAAGAAGTTGGAGCTAATTGCTCTATTTCTCCTCCTGCCTTAGGGAAACAGATTTCTTTAATTTCAGCCAAACTGCAAATAACTTCACACTTGGATATGTGACCAAGTCACCCCACGACCCAGCAAGCTACTGCTTGTCAGCTGAGCTGTGGTGGTTGCCCAGGTTCAACCTCTAATTCTCTACATGTGTGAAGCAGAACATGAACATCCTCACTGAGGTTTCTACTCGTTTGTCAAAGACTCTGAAGCATGCACACGCTCAACAGTGACTCAGGTGTTGTCTACTAATGTGTTAAAACCGCAGTAACTTGGCAGACAACATTTAGCTGCTCCTTAAATAAGCAGAAGTGGTTTGCCCCAGAAGTAATTATTCCAACATATAATAGCAAATCTATTCCATGCCAGAGTTAAGAATAAGATTAAGTAAAGCATATAAAGAGTGGAAAGGACTGCAATACTACGTCATTGCCTAATTTGCTACTTCTTGAATGAAGGGCTTAAACTACAAAAAAGGGTACATGTGAGACATACCCATCTGAATTCATTTTATTTTCAGAAAAATGGACTGAAAAACTGAAAATACACCTCTTGTTGTCACAGAGAGAGCTCTTCTTGTCTTGAGAACTAAAAGGGAGAAAGATTACTTTTTTTTTTTCCAAAATAAATGCTTCCATTCAAACCCTGAAGAGACAGATCAATTCAACTATTTTCTGACAAAACCATAAAAACAAGGCAATTGAGAAATTCAAAAGTAAAAGGTCTGAGATCCTTACTTAAATGCTTAATTAAAGTCTGAGATCCTTAATTACAGCAGAGGACGTACTCTATCCTGGTCTTTGACAGTCTTCGGGAAGGATACTGCACTCAAGAACAGCACGATTAGCAAACACAGAAACAACTGGAGGTTTGCTTTTCCTTGCATTCTGCCTATTTCAGCTCAAATATTTGGTTTCAGGTCTTCAGATTTGTATTTTCTTCCATTTCAGTACACACTTTGTGTTGGTTTCATCTTGTATATAAAGGCAGCACCTTTCAAAGCCTTGAAATAATACCATCTAGTTATTGTCATCATCCTTCCCTCAGAACAGCAGCGGTTTGGCTTTGGGGGAAGTTTTTGTTCTTTGATGTTTCCTCCGTAAAAGCAATTGTGCCAGCCCTGCTCTCTCCTTGTGCGCACCGGTATTGCTGCTACCACCGCTGTTAAAATGCACTAACAGGGCCGCGGACATGGCCGGTTAGCCTGCTTCTCCCGTGGTTCATAGGAAGCAGGGCAAGTACGGCCATCGCCCTCTTCTTCCCTAAGTGCATTCACGGCTGCAGCTATTGTTGGCTCCGAGATTACATTGCTGTACCGTGAAAAGCTCTGTAAGGCCGTGCAGGAGTAACGGCAATTTTAAGATGAGGTTTGCTCCAAGGCAACAAACAGGAACAAAGACCCAGGACAGCTAAAAGCTGAAGGACTCGATATATTTTTTTTATCAGTTGAATAACTGAATTATTAAATTAAAAGCAGTATTACGGCAACTTTACCAAAGTGAGGGAGTAAGTTTGAACACCAAGTCTGAGGGTTTTATTCTGCTTTTATTGAATCCATGTCTGTACACGGAGCTCAGCATTTTGTGGTCAGAAATGAATACAGCCATACTGATATAACCACTAAATGGAGGGAGAGAAAACCAGACTTTATACTTGTTCCCAAGCTCAAGTAAAGGTTAGTTCAGCTGAGTTTCCTTTCAGCTAGCTACAACCTGCAGCAAATCAAATGTGAAAAATCACGCATGACCAACACTGAGAGTAAAACCAATACATATTCCCATAGGAAATGCTTATTTATGCTGTGTACTTTGTTCTCTTAGTGCACAGAAACACGTATATTTGAGGCGGCTGCTGCAAGTCAGAGACATTAGTTTCAAATGGCAGCAGTCAGGACAGCAAAACCGGTAACATTTGCAGCATAATATTTCCTCGGTAGAGCTGCCGACTGGGCGACAGATTTTGGGATCACTGTAATGGTGAGCTCTACCTATACATGATGTTCTACGTATACACGGTGAGCTCTACCATTATACGATGTTACTTATTCTCAGAAGGAATTTGCAAACAAGTGTGAAATAGAGGTAGCCTTGGCACTAAAAAGAGCTACATTTTTCAAAACGAGGCACACAAGGACTAATTTGGTGGCTGAAGCAGGCGTGAGCCTACGTGCAGAGTAGGGCTCATGACACTTGTAGATGGCCTGCTGCCAGGCAGGGGTCACAAGGCTCATGCAGCATTGAGCCATCTCTGCGAGAGATGACAAGGTACAGTGATGCAGCAATTCACGTGGTTCTTGAGCACAAGACTGTGAAAGCATAATTAGGTAGTCTTTTACCAAATGCAGCGAATAAAAACTATAAAACAAAATGATGAGGCACTAAATTTAGAAGAAAATTCATTTGATTATCACATCAGAGCTGTGATATTCCAGATCATACTGTCAGCTTAATTGGCTACAATTTATGTAGATTTGATAAAACTATCTGAGCTGTTAATAACGTAGGAAGTTGCGCTTAATGTATTCAAAAGCAGTTAGCCTTTTTCCTCTGATGTAGGCACTTGAAAACCTTTGTGCTGAATACATTTTGAACTGTGTTAAGGTTAGAGAGACTGGAATTGCTTATTATTTTGGGTTTCTGATGATGCCTGTCATTACAGTGTCTGAGTGCTCCAGGCATACCCAACGCTGGCGGGACAGTTCCCAGGTACAGAGAAACAGCATCTCTCCCATCTCACTCATAACTCTTTAATAATGGTCCGTATGACCTCTTTCCTGCTCTCCAAATAGTTTCTAATGCCCACGGTTCCCTGGCGACAATTAGTTCTGCACGGGTTTATACGCGTGTGCCTCAGGGTAAGCATCATTTAAGTCACAAGACCTTCTCTAAATACCAGGATCTGTTCACGCAGCAAATAGCTACAGTTTTAGGGATTCCTGATACCCTGTTCTGAGATTTCCAAGAGGAATGTATTCCAGTGGTACTTCTTGTTTAATGCTGCAGCTCATTCATACTACCTCTTAATACATATAGCAGAGAGAAGCAAGAAAAAGCCTGCTGACTGTATCCCATCTTCAAACTTCACCGATCCCTCCCCACCTGGTACCTCCAGGAGGCCTCCTGCCTTTGTGAGCTTAATTTGAGGGCTGTCACCCCAGAAATTGCATCTAACTCAGGGAATTGACTGAAAAGTTTAGTTCTTACAAAAATCTGTCATGAACAGCACTGACGGAAACACAGGGGTTTCCCTATAAAAGAGTCTGACAATAAAAGTTCAGGACCAAGTAATCAACAGAGTGATCACAGTTATTAAATAGCAGTGACTCTTTTTTTTTTTTTTTTTTAAAAAGGAGAATTTTCAGCTTTCAAACAAAATACTTGGAACTTTCTCCCACAAACTGACGGCTCTCACTCAAGAATGCAGCAGAGATTTGGGGGACCACATTGCTAGTGTGGGAAGTATTTTGTTACTTTAAAGGCATTAACGTTTCAAAGCAAGAGGCTCAATGAAGAAATTTCTTCTGTCTGTGTGTAGAGGTCTGTTCATCTCTCCATGTCTGCAAACTCTCTTGAGTATGGTGAAGGTAGAGTAAATTACGTGCTCACGTTCTAAAAATTAGTAGAGAGTTCTCTGAGCTATTACTTTGTGCTTCTCTCTTCCAGTAATAAAAATGCTCTGCTCAAAGACACAATTTGGAAATAAAAGACCGTTTTTTCACATATTTTATGTTTTGAAAAAATACAAGTATCCGTTCTTGTAGTTTGCTTTGGAGCAAAATGTTTTCTGATTTTTCAGTGTTTGTTTTGAAGTTATTAGTTTTCAAAACCACAAACCACAGTCTTTTCCTAACTAGTTTCTATAGAAGCATTTATTGTTCATAAGAATATGCCCAGTTCTTTACCTGGTAAAATCAACCTCCTAACACATACCTTCAAGCTTTCTTAGGCATCTAGAAAGCAGAATCTCTCCAGTCTGCTTTCCTCCTCACTTCCACCACTCACCAAGAGAACGAGAAGGAAACCTCTCCTTGACTTGCAAAGCCCTGAGGAATGACATGCTGGGGGCTTACCACAGCGTTGCGTCGGTGGCGGAGAAGAGACTCGGTTCGCCATGGACAGCTGCAGGCCATGCTGGAGACAATGAACTAAATTTTTACTTCTGAACACAGAAACTCTGGGGGACAAAACACGAGTAACTTCTTTTGATTGAGGAGATAACACGATTTCAACGGTTCCTCTGATATTAAATAATGTTCTGGAGATGCCAGTTTTCTCTTTGAAAAGAAATTTCTAGCTCTTCTGTTTTAAAGCCTGAAAGCATGACATAAGTATACTCAAAAAACCTGGAAGGCAAACCAAAAGAACCTTAAACATGCTGTTAAAAAATCCTAAACCCCCTCAATTACCTAGTTTCTTAGGACATTCTACGAACAGAAGTGATCTGGCAAAACTGATGGCTGGCCATGAAATCCCCAAGTGCTGCTAATTTGGGATTTCTGAACCAAAGACAGCAGGATGGTAGGAATCAAAGGATAGAAAACCACAAGAAGCACTTTGAAATTAACACAGGCCAAACAGTGAGTGGGTCCGGGGATGGCCTGTCACCGGGCACCACTGCAAAGAGCCTGGTTCTGTCCTCTTTGCACCCTCCCTTCAGGTACTTCTATACATTGATGAGATCCCCCCAAGCCTCCTCTGACTTTGGCAGAAGGGTCCTGCAGAAATTCTTGCAGCACATCCTCCTTCTTCACCTCATTGTCCCCACTCTGGCTAAGGAGATCTGAGCCCCTGACCTACCTTGGCATCCTGTGGATGCAGGATTCCCTCCTCTCACACAAGGGATGGCAACTTGGGCTTAATCAAATGAACACATTTCCTTAAAACTGTGGGGCCGTTTCAAGAGCTCACAGCATGTCAGAATTCCTCTACTAGCAAAGCACTGGCTGTGCTTCTGGAGAAAATGGCAATAACTTTGCTTGTACCTGTACAGCAGTTTAACTGTATCCCTCTGGTCCATGGGAGCACAGGGACAGGACACAACCATTAACCTGTGTGTCAGAGCAGTGGCACTGAGAGAGATAAGAGGGCTACTGTTAACTGAGATGCAGCTTAAGAGCAGTATATACCATGAAACTCTAATTAAAAGCCACAGTACTCCTTGGACAAAGTTATAATGTGGATTTTTAGCCCAGGGTAATTGACATTTTTTTGTAAATAATTAATAGCCACACCAAGGAACATCTTGTAGGTATGGGTATAAGAGCTCTATTCCCTAAGGGACTTCTTTTTCCCCCTTTCTCTCTCTTTCTTCCCCAAGTGATGCCGATCTCAGAGGCTGCTCTGCTGACAAGATTCCTCTTTTTCTGCAGGGCAGGATTCCCAATATGTTATAGAAGAGGTAATGCTGCAAGTAATGCAATGGCTAGGCTGCCCTGGGAAGGTTTTGCTAGCTGTTTATTCTTCTGCCCTCAGAAAACATCTCCCTTGCTTCTGTGACCTGACAAGAGAACTACCTTCTGCAATTAACCCACCCTCTGTGGTAGAGTTCCAGGTAAAGACAACAGTTTATCTACAAGTACCAGCTGCATGGTTTGTCACACCTTGAGAAACCATCTCATCACTGTTGTGATGGGGATCCTGAGAAGCCCTTTCTCCAAACACAACCAGAACACAGTGCCAAGAATGCTGCCTGTATGTCCACGACAGACTTTTTTGTAACTTCAAGGCAGTAAATTTCCCCTTTTGCCTTTCAAGAAGTTCCTTCAGTAAGTATGAAAGTTTCCTTCAAGAGGAAAAGACTAGACCACTCTGGCTGAAGGTTTAGGTCCCTTAAAACCAAAGTCCAGCATTCAGACTCCAGGGCCCTTCACGGCACATTGTAAAGAGTCTTGTTACACAAACGCCCACATTTCAGGACACAGAACGTGAAGGGTTACACAATGAAGAACGAACACGAGTTGCAGAAGTAACTGGCTGTACTTATACATATTCTCAGGTGAAATGCCAGTTTGTGCTCAGGCCCATTTTCAGGTACTATCACCATACTAGTTATCACATGAGATATCACAACAATCAGCAATGAATCTCAGCCACAGCAGGCTCCATTTGTCACAAATTAAATGCTTCCTACCATTACTTATTCAGTAGGACATATACTTAGCTGATTAGCGTGTGCTATTTTGTTACTACTTTATTTTGCATATGTTTCACTCTTGCGCATGTAGAAATGTGCACGTGCGAAGGGAGCAGCAAAAAAATATTGCAGATGGAGAAAAGGAAAATGAATCACAACTCATGTTGTATATTAAAACTAGCTGCATCAAAAGCATCATCTACAGGTCCATGGAAGAAAAAAATTCTTTATGACAAAGAAGAGTATGCTAATTAGTTAATTATAGATGATAGACCAGCAGCAGGGGGTGACTACAGGAATATCTTAACTGATAAGCACTTTATGACCTTCAGTGGATCCAGCTTCATGACATCTCACTAATTATATCCCTCCCACAAACAGTTAGACTCACAACTATGACCTTAGCAAGTCGATTCATGTTTCCTAATTTGGTGAAAGAGTAAGACCAAAGAAACATAACAGAAGTTACTCTAAAGTGCAAATTATGTAGGAGTGGGTTTGTAAATAATGAACCAACCCACTGTTTTGCAGGTTCCTTATTTTTGCTGACGGGTTTGCACTCTGTAAAACCAAGCAAGAAAATGTGGATCAAAATTAAACCAAAATTGATCGTGTTGACTTGCACTTTACTGAAACTATCTGATGAAAAATGACAATACTAGGAGGAAGTGTTAGAAATAACTATTGTAGTTGTAAAACCTTTGGTATTTTTGACATATTTATGTATATTTTTGATATTTTTATGATATCATGTTCTAGGATCACAGCATAATGGAAATAATTATCCAGAAAATTTGGAGTTATTCTACCAGTTTCAGTGGGTATCTCCTACAGAGTACCACACGAAATATAAAAATACTATCAAAGGGAAATCCCTCAACAGTGAATATCTGAAAAGTTCATTGTACTGACATGGGAGAGAATTCATTTCAAAACTGTGAAAACCAAAGAACATCCCCATTAATCAGTACGCACTCTGCACAGGCATATTCTATTGACCAGTCAGTTTACCGTTCTTTAGAAAGCATCACATCCAAAGGGCGGTCAGTAACCCCTTCTTGGAGACGAAGCAAAGTATCAGGCAGATGTGTGAGTGGATTTCTTGCAAATAAGGTAATCAAAACAATTCACTGCCTATATCACATTTTATACAAGGCTGCAGGTCATGCCTAAAACAACTGAACTGATGAATGTCGTCTGTAGGAGACAATCCTTAGATTTAGTACCATTCGAGGCTTCTGGATGTGGCAAGTGATTGATTTACATCCCAATTTTATATAGAATTTATGCACACAAATCGTTCTGCCCTGCAACCAACCCCAAACTCCTACTCTCCAGTGAGTACTGTGCCTGCAGCTCTTCTAGAAACTAAGTTTTCAGATATGATCTCTGACTGTACTATCCAAACTCTAGAAATCTGTGTCACTGTCAGAACCTGACAACCAATATCAAAAGAAGGATGAAGACAGAAATGACTTCGTAATGACCTCACAGCCTTCAAGATGCCCTTTACTTTGCTGACCTTTCTGTAGAAATCTTTTGAGTAAATCTCTGTGCATGCTCTAAATGTTTCTGTCAGACTCTCAGTCAGCTAATTATTAAACACTGTTTTAAATGTTGAAAATACCAATCATCTGAGAACAAATCTGGGGTTAAATTTATGTCTAAATATCTCTTACAGAGAAAAACCTCTTTAAAGCCTCACATCAAAAATTCATATTCTCTGGGCACTGCTTTAGTGCGATGACTGCAATGCTACATTTTACAAAATGCTAGTTTTCCTTTTCCCGAGATTTCTGAAGAGAAAGACTCCTGTTTCTTTAAAATAACAGGAACATTAGGACACAGCAGGGTAAAAAAATTAAACACTTTTTCCTTCTAAATGGCATATTTATGCTGTACATAAAAAAGTTAATATTGCAGTGTGCATTGGGGCAATTCACTCAGATTATACCCCATTTCTTTCAAAATTCCTGGTCCATAGCACTCCTGCGTTCCCAGAACCCTTTTGCACTGCTTTCTGGTTTCTTTTGTTCTTCATTTAGGTTTCTGTGCAGCAAATTCCAGATGATGCCCTTCTACTCAGCTTAGCTCCTCTGCGTCTCTTCACGATAGAAAGGACTTGTGTCAATAGGCACAACTGGCAATTCAGGTGACTACTCTGTGGCACAACTCTCCTTTTCTTACTGTAGTCAGGGTTTTTTTGTATTGAAACTTCTCTGTACATCTGAATTTTCATTGGAACTGCCTGATGCATCTTTACTGAGTCAGGCTTTTCAAAGAAAATCAGAGGATAATTTCATGGACAGAAAGGATCATTGATTTCTTTAAGGCTCAGGATGTAGAACAACAGAGGCTTATGGGCCTTGTTTGAAGTCAGATGGAAAGTATTCCGAAATCTGCGTTGAAGTGCTTAGTATTTCCTTTTAAATAAAATAATCTTAGACTCACAGAATGGTTTGGGTTGGAAGGGACCTTCCACGGTCATCTAGTCCAACCCCCTCCCTGCCATGAGCAGGGACATCTCCAACTCGATCGGGTTGCTCAGAGCCCCGTCCAACCCGACCTGGAATGTTTCCAGGGATGGGCCATCGACCACCTCTGTGGGCAACCCGGGCCAGGGTTTCACCACCCTCAGCGTAAAAAATTTCCTCCTTTTATCTAGTCTGAATCTGCCCTCCTTTAGTTTAAAACCATTACCCCTTGTCCCATTGCAACAGGCCCTACTAAAAAGTCTGTCCCATCTTTCTTGTAAGCCCCCTTTGGGTACTGGAAGGCTGCTGTAAGGTCTCCCCGGAGCCTTCTCTTCTCCAGGCTGAACAACCCCAACTCTCCCAGCCTGTCCTCACAGGAGAGGTGCTCCAGCCCTCTGACCGTTTTCGTGTCCCCCCTCTGGACCCGCTCCAACAGGTCCATGTCTGTCCTGTGCTGAGGACCCCAGAGCTGGACGCAGCACTGCAGGTGGGTCTCACCAGAGCGGAGCAGAGGGGCAGAATCCCCTCCCTTGACCTGCTGCCCACGCTGCTTGGGATGCAGCCCGGGGCACAGTTGGCTTTCTGGGCTGCGAGCGCACATTGCCAGCACACGTCCAGCTTTTCATCCGCCAGTACCCCCAAGTCCTTCTCAGCAGGGCTTCTCTCGATCCCTTCATCCCCCAGGCTGTATTGACACTGGGGGATTGGCCCGATGCAGGTGCAGGACCTTGCACTTGGCCTTGTTGAGCCTCATGAGATTCACATGGGCCCGCTTCTTGAACTTGCCCAGGTCCCTCTGGATGGCATCCTGTCCCTCAGGTGTGTCAACCACACCACTCCGCTTGGAGGTATCTGCAAACTTGCTGAGGGTGCACGTGATCCCACTGTCCATGTCATTGATCAAGATGTTAAACAGTACTGGTCCCAGTACGGACCCCTGAGGCACACCACTCATCACCGATCTCCATCCAGACATTGAGCAAAATAAGATGAAGTATGAGCTGTGGTGCTAGTCATAGACCAGTGGCTCAACCCACAGGTGTCTGGTGCTGTCTGCAGTGCCTAAGGGCTCCTGCCTGGTCTCCAGCTGGCACTCCAGAGAAGCACAGATCTCCCCAAGATCCTATATTGTTTTTCCGAGCCCTGCAGAGATATATAGCAAGTCCCTGTGTGCCACAAGTGGCATTGGGTACGTTTGTGTGATCAAATACATGGAGTCATTAGCATGTCAGTTTTTAATTACAGAAAGAAAATAGTATCAAATATCTAATGTTCCAAAGGAGCTTTTTAAATATACTGATCTACTTGTCCATCACGGCAGTAAATTTATTTGCATTGTAAAACATTTATTTGTTTTACAATAGTGTAAGAGCGTACAAACACAAGTCCTATATTCTGTAAAACTGGAAATTGTGCTCACGAAGCAAGAAGCTGGTATTTTTAAGCTGGCTTCGATATTCCTAATAGCCGGATACACTTTTTGTTAGGCCGGTTGATGGGTGCCATATATCACTAGATAGAGTCTCCTACATGTTCCGTGTTTGAAATAACAGAGAAATCCCAGGATTATGACCTTTTCTTCTTATATTTTGTCTTTGAAATATGGGGTGTGATTCCAGGTCCTTTGAAGTAATTGGAAAACCATCTTTTAACACAAAGAGGTTTCTGGATCAGCCTGCTTCTCCTGGAGCCATGCAAATAACCTCTCTTTTACTCACCTGCTTGTTCCAGCTACTGTTCAGCTTTGGGGACAAATTTCAGCTCACTCTTTATGTTCTGAATCTCTGACAAGTTGACAGCAGGACCTGGAAGTTTCTTAGCTCCTGGGAGATGTTTCTTGTCTTTCTCCTCCTCTGTCGAAGCAGGACCACTCTGCACAAAAGGATAGCAGTGACCTTACTGCTGCAATAGCAATCTCTTGAGCATGACTGTAGTTCAGTTATTTGAGAAACAGGAAAGGATGGTTTTATACTAAATGCATTCTCAATGGAAATTGAGGGGAGGTGGGGCAGGAGGGCAGGAAGAGATAGGTTATTCTGTTGGTTGCTGTCTAAAATGTTTTAAAAACATTCTGAAAAAATATTAGAAGGTGCTCAGTGCAGAGGAGTATGGATCTTTTTGTAAATGAGTAAGAATTTGCAGTGTCAGACAATTAGTGGAAAATTTACTGAGTGGAGCATTAAAGGCAACTCCCAGGTCCTTCACATTTTAGGGAAAAAAGCAGAAGAACCATTTTTATCATCTCATTTCTTTCAGTTTCACAGTCGCTGGCCCGTTGGGGAGGAAAACCATCATGCACTTCTGCAGCTCTGAGGAAGAGCTAGGATAGTGGGTTATGGACTCCAAAAGCTCCACCCAAGCTCAGCTTGAGTTGATGTTTAATTTTTCTTAACCTCAGTTGCAAGACCAGAAGGGGTTTTGTCATTTTGTGTTTGAATTAGGGTATTGCCTGACAGCTCTTTTGCTGACACCATAAAAATACAGGCTAAATAACAGCACTTCCACAATAGCGAGCAGCTCAACTAATTTCCCGATGGACCACAGTATTTCAGCCCTTGGTACCTCCTCAGCTGTACTATTGCTCCTAGGTGATGTAGAGCATGTATTTTAGACAATTTCTATTCTAGGCTGAGCAATATTTTGAAGGAGTAGTTTTCCAGTGGGGAGTTTAAGGTTGTTCCAACCTGTTCTGTATTTTATAAAGCTGGCATACAGGGGGAATCATGGAGGTTTAGAGATTAATTAATATTTCACTGCAAATAATTTCACAAGGAAATTATCTTTTCTTTTTTTTTGATTACTCTGTGAATGTCCTCTTGGGATGGGCTTTTTGGATTTAATTCAGTATCTAGATTTATTAGCCACCCTTTTTGGAAAGGTATATTGACTGTGAACAGTCAGTTCTTAACATTTGACTTAGTTTTTAAAATTCCAAAGTTATCAATCAAATATTATTGGCCAGTAAACCCCTCTTTTTTCTGTTGACTAATGGACTACATGCTAATCAGGAAGCAGACTTTTTGCAATGTCAAGTAGAAAATAAACAAGGAATTTTAGAAAACTGGAATTTTCAATTTTCTACCCATCTGATCTTTAAGAACTTTCTAGAGATCACAATATATAAGAAAACTGAAGCAACAATTATATTGCTTGGCTTAGTAAACTCATATTATCTTTTCACACTTTATAGCTAATACGCTATCAGTTAATACAAAATACTTCTAATTAATAACATTATACTATTGTTTCTGTCTGATCATTTAAAATCCCAGCCAGTAATCCTGCCCCAGCTACTATACATACCATCTAATAGCTAGCTTAATGAGCTAATATCCTGAAAC
>VYZV01043708.1:1348-18650 GCA_013401275.1 Pandion haliaetus | reverse complement strand
CAGCCTCCTCAGGCGCCCCTCCTCCCCCTCCTTCTTCACTGACTCCAGTATCGGCAGAGGGGTTCCTCTCACGTTCCAAGCCCACTAGCCACTGCAGGTTCCCCTTCTTCAATCTGTTCTCCCAGAGGCGCTGCCACCGTCACTGATGGGGTCGGCCTGGGCCAGAGGCGGGTCCCACTTGGCGCTGGGGGAGCTTCCAGCAGCTTCTCACAGGAGCCACCTCTGCAGCCCCCTCCCCCGCTACCAAAGAAAACCGCACCACACAAACCCGTAACACCTTACCTGCTTGCTGATCTAACCATCTCCTGGGGTACAGCCCCTTATTGCCCCTCAGCAACGCCATGTTACTGGTGAAAAGCAAGGGAGCTGAAAAGAGCCAAGGAGTTAAAAGCTGAGATGTTCCTCCTGCTGGTAGCATAAGGAAAGCTCGCAGCATCCATTTTGGGAAGGACAGGATGACGAAGCATCTATGGGACAAAGAGCTGATCTAAAATCTAATAATGTGACTGAAAAGCAGCAATAAAAACAAATTCCAGCAGAAGGAGAGCTCGATGCGTTTTTGGATTCAAAGGACAGACACCAGTATACCTCTTTTAATAACGCAAATTCTACAAAGCTTTCTGTGTGGAAAAAGACAGGCTGTGGTTGTTTTTATGAACCCTTCTCCTAACGGCAGTCCCAGCTCTTCCACAGACTAATGCATCAGAGCTGAAGGATGGATGGAATAAGCATTTTCAGGAGATAGATGCCTTTCTGAGTAATTTCTCACCAACCAGGACCTAGGAAGATTTGTCTGGAGCACAGAGGAAAAGGTGGGCTGGAATCCCCAAACTGCAGAGGGCTCTCCCACTGCTGCTGTCTTGATTCCTGAAAAGTCTTTAGAAATAACAAGAAAACCGAGTACATGATGGGAAAGGGGGGGAAAGGGAGTTTGTGTAGGCAAATAAATAGTTTCCATTAACCTTTGTAAAATCTTGTACTTGTTTGCTTTTAGTGTTCACATTCTGAGTGAAAGTTTTTAAACTAAGAAAGCTCCTGAGAAATTAACTCTTAAGATTACTGACCTCACGGCATGTCCCACTTCTAGTAACAGCAAAGACATGCGCGACAGCAGTGAGAGAGATCAAGTGAGGCATACAAACCAGAGAATTAGTATGATAGCGGACTGGGAAGGAAACACACTGGCCCAGAGAGCGCTTGCCTGAAAGTCACTTTTACAACAAGACTCGTGAAACCACTTTGTTGCGTCATGAAGTCGGCGCAACACTTCCCAAAGAATGTCCGTAGTTAAAGGGAATCCTCCTCCTTCCTCATCACTGCAGTGCTTCCACAGCCCACTTTAATCCCACCACCGCAAATTGACTTTTATTCTCCCGCACGTTTTCCCCAACCCTTTCCCTGCGGCCTCTCCACAGCACTCCTGCCCTTCCACCCCAGCACCACAGGCTCCGTCGGGGCCTAACGGGGAAGTCCGCCTGCCACTGCCTCCGGCATTCAACAAGCAACATGAAAAGGCCACGTCACACCTCCTCACGACGTACGCACACATACACAGCTGAAGCAAATTTAGCTAAAGGAGAAAACACCTCTCTGCCCCGCGCCCTCGGCCCCGCGCAGGCGCACTCCGCCCCGCCTCTGGCGCTGGCGGGAAAGGCGGCCGGCGCACTGCGCACGCGCGCTGACCCTGCCGCTCCGGCGCCTGCCCTCGCACCACGCGTAGTCCGGAAGCGTCCGACCGGGCAGTATAGCTGATGGAGAAAGGTTCCGGGACAGCTTTAGTTCCGGGGGCTCCTCCGCACGAACCGCGGCCGCCGCCGCCACCGGCTGGGCTGCAGCGATGATCCCGATCCCGGTGGTCGTGTGCGTGCTGGGGGGCTGGTGCGCCGTCTACCTGGCGGATACGCTGCTCAAGGTGAGGGCTGTGGGCGCAGAGCCCAACGGGAGCCCTTGGCCCACCTCACGCCGGGCGAGCTCTGGAGCCGTCACCGGGGAGAGGCCTCCCCGCCTCCCCCACCCTCCGAAACACCGGGGGAAGGCGGCCGCGGGCCTCCCCTGCCCGCCCCGCTGAGCTCGGGGCCGGCGTCGGCCTGTTCCCCGCTCCGGGAGGAGGAGGAGGAAGGGGGCGGGTGGCGGTGCGCCTGCCCCCCCGCGCCTTGCTGTCCTCCCTCGGGCCGCTGAGGCCAGCCATTCCCCGGAGGCAAGCCTCCTCCGCCTCCTCCTCCTCCTCCTCCAAACGGGGCCCTGCAGCCCTGAGAGAAGCCGCCCGGGTAGGAGGAGGAGGAGGAGGAGGAAGAAGAAGAAGAAGAAGAAGAAGGGGGTGGGGTGGGGGGGGGTGGTTGGCTCCCGCCCGTGGCTTGGGCCTGCATTCAAGGGCCAAAGCTGTGAAACGGTAGGGAAGCCGGCTTTTAAACGGGTCTTTGGCACCTCAGTGTGCTTTCTGGGCTTTAAAGTATTAGTCCCTATAAAAAAAAAAAACCCAAGCCCCCAAAACCCCAACCTTAATTTATAAGTTTGCTGTGTTTTATGGTTAACGGTGATTTTTCTAAAATTACCGTATGTGAAAACATAACTAATGCACTTTTTTTTTCTTTTGAATGTCCTTAGTTTTACTGAAAAAAAAATAAGTTGAGGCAGAGCTCAATACAAATACTTTTTAAAGGAATAAGCTTTTATCTTCAGAGAGTATTGTAAGGCTCATTTTTTTCTTCCTGATGGAGAGGGGAAGGCTTGAAAAGAAAATACACCAAGAAGACATCACTCATAATACCTGGGGATGCATTTGTGCTTTGCACAGGTTTCATGAAGTGGTTTTCTTGTGAAGCTCGAGAGGTATGATTTCTAAGAGGTGACTGAAATTGCAAAGTATGTACGCAAAATAGGATGTATGCTGGTTAAATATGAGGAAAAATGAAATGAAAGGTTTGATCTCTAATTTTTTTTTTTTTTTTTTAATGTTAAAGCTTTACGGTCCAGGAGCTGCATCTGTTTCTGCCAAGTGCAGATAGAGCCTAGCAATTTCAGAGTAAAAAACGTTCATTTTGTCACTGCTGTAAAATTTGGGAAGAAGTATGAGACTTCAGGTGATGAGAAAACTTGGAAAAATAAGTGGCTCCCCCTGCTGCTAATTGTTGGAGAGCAAACATAGCTCAGTAAGTGATGAGAGCTACTAATTGCCAAATAATGACAATAAAAAATACAGTAATCTACCTGAAGATTTTTCAGCTTTTATCACATCAAGTCCGTATTAGGTATTTGGAAACAAGCGTGGCATTGTTTTGAAACATGTTAGAAGATTGGCCAGATACCAGAAAAACATGCTCCTGACCCTGCGGAGACACACCAAAACCCACCAGAAAGGTCAGCCAACAGGCTGGTTTTCTTTTGACAGTAACTTTGTGTCTGATGAATAACCTTAGAATGTGAAGCAAGAGCTGACTTCAGGTAGTGGACCTGTTGTGCCACAGTGCTGAGACCCATTTGTATCTCTGAGATTCTGAAGATCTCTATTAGCATTAGATGTTAAAATCATTCTCTTTTGTCAATAAAAATAGCCGCTGTTTTTCTTGTTACAACCTCTGGTAGAGGTTAGCGGTGAGGGAGAAAAAAAAACCCACCACCACATTGTTTGGAGCCAACTTAGTGCCTGATTTATGTTGAAAAAGAAGGGGCAATGCCTGGAATGCTATAGCAAGCAAGAGGGTCCAGGAGTTAAAATTTAACTTTGATCTTTTAACTAAAAGCTGACAAAGGTTATTAATCGTCTGGAACTATGTGAGAGCTGTTGGGTTTTAGTGAACTGACTGGTAGATCTCATGTGCATACATCTCAATGATAAGTTTCACTGTGAGCACCACAGCCAAAATAGAATTTGGATTAAATAACCAGATTTATATTATTAGGAAGCTCAGCGTTGCTTGTTTTATTGCTGGTACTGTAAATCTCCTACCACATTCATAACCCGAGGCTGCTAGCAACTCTAGCAAAAGGCAGTCCCTGCTTAAACCTCAAATAGCTTACAATTTAATTACACCGAAAGGATGTACAGAGCGTGAGTGGAAAATAACATCGGAGTACTTTTCCATGCATGATCCTGTTGATATTTTTGGCAAGAGAGGGTTGTGTGCTGTAACTTGATGTTTATTCTGCAAACTTGTTCAATGTGCAATGTCTCTTGCTCTGTTTGTTCCCTTACTGGTTTTGTTCAAACATTTTGTTAGGCAGTCTGACTTAGAAAGTGGACAATATAGAAGACGTAACTGTGTGTATAAATGCATTTTTGCACAAATAAATTCACATAATATTACTAGAGTTATATTACAAGATCCGTTTGTGTTAGCAAACTAAAAATACGCTGAATCAAGCTGGGACTTGGAATTTGAAGTCCCTCTTGTTGTTCTTCATTGAACCACTGGCATGAAAGTTTCCACTGAAGCTTGGATCCTACAAAAGGGAATCACTCAGGCAGACCCCTAAATTCCTGCTCTCTGGCATCCTAAATCATCCCATTTCATTCTGCCTGAAGGATCAGGAATGAGCAAAGGGTAGAAGGTTGTCCCTCCTTCTGCTATGAGAAATAAAGGGTGCATTAGGCGCAGTCAAGGTTAGCTTTGGCTTTTAAGGTCAGGAAGCTGAAAGGTTTCAGAGCTCTTGAACAGATTTTGTCAGCAAAGAAGAATGTTAAGGACTCGAGCTTGCTGGCAGATATTTATGGAGCTCCTGGAGTATTTAGCAGACATTCATTATTTTGAAGGCTTGCGTAAATAAAAAAGGCATTGCTTTTATAGTAAAATTAATATAACAAAGATCACTTAGAACTTCAACGTAAGAGCTGAGGCCCGTGTGGAGGAAGTTTGAAATGCAGCATAGGATACCGACACACTTTATACTGGGGCATGAGCGTGCACGTGGTAACGTGGCGATCCTACTGGGCTCAGGACAGAAGGAGCAGAAGTTTGCAGAGAGCTTTTAAACACGTTTTGCAAAAGGATGCGGTCATTCAGTGATCATGAATACCGTTTACACACCCTGTGAGGAAAACGCAAAAGGAAAATGAATTTGGGTACCTTTCTTTGTTTTTTTTTCCCCATTTGGCAAATGTGTGGTCAGTAATCCCATATTTCTCATGGCATAAACTTCATGTTTATTTATGCCTTGCTAGTACAGTGGGGCTGTGGTGTGGTTGGAATGAATTTGAAGGGATCAATTTGTGGTGTTTCTAGGGAAAAAGTGGGTTTTGCAGATGATAAAATGAACACATTTTTAAAGTGCCAAATCAATATATCCAATTAGCTTTATTATAATAATATGTGGTTAGTTGGGGTTTTTTTGGACTCTGTGTGAATGAATAGGATGCATTTACTTAATTCCCAAAAGACAGTTTGTCTTATCAGAGGTACTTAATGTCATACATATTTTTGATCTTAATTATCTGGTAGATCATTGTGAGGAGGTCTTTTTCTTTGTTTCTTTGGCTTATGTATTATTAATTGTACGAGTGTAATCATCTTTGTGATCTGTTAGTTAGCAAATGCTGGGTCAGCAAATACTGATCTAGTTGCGGACGCTTAACTTAGTGGTGTCTTAGGGAGTGACTGGTGTTGATTAGGGAATACATTACGATGAAGATTTCTGTCAGTGCCCTCAGCTGACTGAGCAAAAGTGTGGCTGAAATCAATAGGGTGAAGAAGAAGGAAATGACAGACAAATATACAGGCAGAAAGGATAAATGGTGTAATAGGTGATACATGAACAATGACCTGAGTAAATTGGGCCTCGTGTCCTAGGAAAATTGTTACTTGAAATAAATTTTTCATATTTTAACTAATTCAACAAAATGAGAAAAGCTGCGAATATAGTAGTGCAAGATGAGATTCTCGCTCCCCCCACCACCACCGCAGCAGGATGGGAGGAATGCAAGGAACTTGGCAGGTTCTAAATTTTTTAAAAGAACCACGGAGGACAGCCAGAAACTGGTGAAGTTCCTCTTGGGGGCGGAGAAGGGAGCCCGTTGTGCACTACGCGTTCCCCATGTCTTCAGTAGGTCCTGCTGCTCGTAGGGAAACTGGGGAACAGTGCTCCAGTTCAGACAGCTCCAGAGACTTGTCTGGCTTGTGTCAAGAGACACTCCTGCCTCGGGAACTGCCCGGACGGCTCAAGGCTCTGGTGTGCTTTTCCTGAGCTACGAGCTCCTCTTTCACCTCCAAGGAACGCATTCCTTCAGTTGGGTTTCTGATACTTCCTTCCATGAAGCAGGCTGAGTAAAGCCTATTAAGAATACAAGTGCCACGTACTATAAAGTAGCAACTGCAAAACTATGTCTATCGGTCTATAATATCAGATAATACTGCAGATAAGTATTAATCATATAGTTTATAGATCACATTTCTCATAAAGAGAAATGTTTGGAACTACTAGGAAGGCATTCTAGCGGTAGTATCTTGAAATGCTAGGAAGTTATCACAGTGAAATCACTGGTGGTATAGAGGTTGATAATTTTAAATTCCTTCTGCTTTTTGTTAGTGTGATCAAATTTTCCAGAGTCTTTTTAGGCATAGTCTTTGTGTTTGAAAAGTAGATCTCATTTCTACCCTCACTAAAGGGTGTCCACAGTACTGATCCGTATCTTACCAATATTAGAAACAGTTTTTTCAGCTGAAGCCCAAAGAAGCCTTTTGCTTTATTGTAGTTTTTAAAATATGTACTGGAATATAATTGCACATTGGAAAAATACCATGAACAGTTCAGTCCTTAGCCTTCTACCAGACAGTTAAAAACTACTGAAAGTGATTTAACACTAGGAACGATGATACAAGATCTTGTTTGTGAAATAACACTGGATACCTGATCTCTCTTGCAATCCTAGAACTGTTGCGATTTACATCAAAACAGTGGCATAAGGTTTTCATATTACACATCATACCTACCTATATGTCAAAATACAAATAAAGAGCAGGACATTTACCTGAAGTTATACATCCGTTTATATGAAAACAGATCACATTTACTGCTTGGTCACGTAATACAAAATCTTCCTAGAAGTTTGTGGTCAAACTAGTTTTCTGTTGTTTTGCAGTCATCCAACTCTCTGAAGGCATCTTATGAAGACTGGCTGCTGACATACGGCTTGAGCGTCTCTCCTTTTCATGTGCGATGGCAAACAGCTCTCTTCAACCGCCAGTTCTACAGCTGGGGGAGATGGAAACCCAGATTTCTGTATTTATGGTATAAATTCAGGATTTATTTTTCTTCTGTCAAATACAGAGTCAACAACTTAACCACATCTGTGCCTTTCAGCCTTAAAAGTGCAATGGATAGACATAGTTATTTCATCAGGCTAATGATAAAACCAAGCTAGCGTGGTTGCCGTAATTGTACTGTGCCAGTTCAAGTCTTTCTCCTCTGCTAAAAGATACATAGCTGTAATATAGGTTGCATACTGAGATGCTATAAAACTAGAAATCTGTAAACTATTTTTACCAACGGTTTGAACTATACACAGTTCTGAGGAGTGCAGCTATTACGTGTAATACTGCAGACAGAAGCAGGTCTGAAAGCAGCTTCTCATATCCTAGATCTGTCCATCACAGTACACTAAGCTCTCCCCTGATCACGAGAGTTTACAAAGTACTCAAAGGCAGTTGTGTCCCTGTTGTCAAGCATTGCCCAGACATTCAGCAGCTATACCTGCTTGGGAGCACATTGCTTACCTTCTGTCTTTTATGTGCCTCCACCTTTGCCTGCTAATATTGCACAGACTGCTGGGCATGGGTGAGTAAGCAGGACGGTTAGTATGGGTGCTCCTGGACTGGTTTAGAAAGCTATTGCCTCGGTTGCCTTCCTAGCATTACTTTATATCTGCTCTGAAAATATAAAATTAGTAAGGTTGGAATTTCTTTTCATTTCCTGTATTGCTACGCTCAGTGAGATAGTAATAAGAGAGAGGTCTGTTTCGTATGGGTTTCTCTCATATGTAATAATTTTGCTATTTCAGTCTGAAATAGTTCTATATCAATCACAACTTTTTAATGTGTATAATTTAGTACAGTATAATGTTTCCACCAGTGTCTTTAATAAACATTACAAGTACATGTTGCTTAAAATAAATCTACTAATTCCCAGTGAGCTTTGTTAAGGATGGTAAGAGAACAGTTATGGTATTGTGAGATGAAGAAGGACTGGTAGTGAATTGAAGTGGTTTAGCTAGAAAATAAACTTTATCACATCCTTCAACTATTGGTCAGTATAAAATAATAATAACAATGCGGAATAAAAGTTCACCACTAGGTGGACTGACGTAAATTGAAATGATTTTCAACACTGATATTAATGAAAAAAAACTGGTGAGAAGAAAAATGTGTTTTAAGTAATTGATTTTAATCTGGTCTTGTATCTGTACCTTTTAGTTGTTGTTTAAAAAAGGTTGAGTCTCATTTATTGTTCTTTAGCTCTTTTTATTGTTTGTGAGGAACATGCAAAATTTATTGAAAAAGGTTATATAAATAAATATGTATGCTACCCCATCATTTGATCCAGGTCTCTAGATATGTGATGGTGTGGTGCAACATGGTACGTTATGCATTGTTAGTTATATTTTTATATTCATAGCTAATGGCAAGTTACATGTATTGGGTAACTGAATAAAATTTAGAATGCGTAAGAACAACATAAAAATATTTGAAAATTAATCAGGATGTGGTTTGGATGCAAAACTTTTATTAACCAAGGAAAATATTATATGTTATTAGTCAGTGTTATTAGTATATGTTTTATTGTTACTAGTTTCCTTGAGCTAATATTTTTGTACTGGATTGTTGATACATGAATGGTATTAGCATCAGGTGAGTTTTGCCCTGTGAGTTTGGCGTGGTAAGTTGTGCTGAAGCAGTTACACATTTGGAGAGTATACCCTATCTTCTTGCGGCTCTGCACTGCTAAACTATTTGCTTCTCTTCATAGGTTCAGCATTGGAATGGTGTTTGGTATAGTTGCCATGTTTGGCTCTGTTATTCTTCTCGGAAAGACACTGATGCAGACACTGACACAGATGCTCACCGAAGCACCGAAAGCCCAGAATGATCGTATGCTGCAAGTTGTGGTAAGTGTTCTCTCCTCAGGTCTTTACTTTAGAGAGTTGTGAACTGATCTTAACCAGCTTCCTAATGGGGTATGTGATGCTTAAATTCTCCCATGCAAGAATAGCCTAACTCCTGATAGTCATCTACATAAAAATTTGCTGGTTTGTCTTCAGCCTTGAAAATGGGGAGTGGAGGTAGTAAAAGAGGGGAAGGCAAATGAAGGCAAACACATGGAAGAGTTTATATTAAAAGTTCTCAGGAGTGAGAACTGGCTAGTAATTTTGAAAAGCCCTAAATTATCATAATACTAAGAATACAAGAGAGAGCTAAGAATTTGCCTCCTCTGAGCTATGCAGTGTAGCGGCACTGGTGGCCTTGAAGCTTGCAGAGCATATCTATTTCATTTATTACAATAAAAAACATCAGTGGAAGAGGAAAAAAAGTGTAAAGAGCTTTGTGTGATAGTGGAAGCAAAGATTCATTAGTGAAGAGATGGCATATTTTTTGATTGTTCAAGGATTTACGCCCTGATTTCCAGTGTGAAATTGAAAGTGCTGTTTCTGGCGGTATCTAGTCAAAGGCCTAATAACGACGTATTTAATTGTTTTATGGATTTCTGATGCTGGACAATATATCGCGTGGTTTTAGAAAGGAATGTATTTCACAGAATGGGAGAGACTGCAAATACTATTTTATCTCCGTGCAAGGCAGCAGTGGAAGAACTGACGTTGCCTTACAAGACTTTTAACCTGGAGGGATTCCTAGCCACCCTTATTTCCCCAAGAGTGCTGTCTGGCCAGAATGTACGGTCATTTTCCAGAAATGCAGGAAGTCCTATGAGATTTCTCTGCCTTCTGCTGCATGGCTTAGAGCAGGGGTGTGCAACCGTTTTCCCCTATTTAAGTACTGAGCTAGTCCAGTGAACAGAAGTTGGGAATCGTATGCTGTCGTGGTAGGCCTTCCTCTAAGTGCTAAACGGACTGCGTGCACCTAGACGTAAAATTTAATTGCATGAGTGCAGGAAGCCTGATTGTTAGCACGTGCCATAAACTCGGTGCCTTTGGGATGGTTTGGGTCTGCCTCACACGTGCGGGGTGAATGCAGCAAAGGCAGTATGTGTTGGCAAAAGCAGGCAGCGAGACCTGGGAGAGAACTGCTGGTACTGCCATGGCAGTCCCCCGCTCCACAGCCTGCTCCTGAATGATAGCCAGAAGCAGACAGGAGCAGGCAGTCTCTGCATCCAACAGAGCACCAGTTAGACATGAGACAGAAAATTTTTAATTTACATGCCAACAGAGTTTATCCTAAGCATGCATGTCTATTACATTCTGGAGTAAGAAAAGCCTCGCTTACATCTTCATTTCCTGAGATGATTATATGGGTCGATCCACTTTTGTGACACCCAAGCGGTCAATTGCGATATATTGCTCTTTGGAGAAAATAACATAGAGGCAACCCAAGTAAAGCTGAGCCTTTGGAATTAATCTGGTGAGAATTGGAACTGTGAAAGCAGAAATCTAGGATAATGTTCACAGTTTGAATGTGGAATTGATTCCTCAGTGACTGCCTACTGGCAGTATCACTGCACTCAAACAAAGGACAGACTGGTACTGAAAAAGATGTAAGGTATGGGGATAATGTCATGTATGGGGAGAAGGTTACTTCTCCTAAGTCGACTTGTGGTGCTTGTTCTTTCCTACCTCATTCTTTCATCTCCAAATGGTCACGGTTGCATAATTCTGCCTTTAAAGTGTTTCAGTATTCTTTTTGAGGGGGATGAGCTAGCATAAGTTGACAGCAAAAAGTGACCCATGTGTGGTTGCAAAGAGGTGAAGAACAAGTCAGGAGGACCTTCTCCTCTTTTAAATTAGTTATTTGTATTTGACTGCCTGGAGGAGAGTAAGTTTTTTTTAACTCGACTTCAGCCTGTGGCATAAATCTGTTTAGCCTTTAGCCTTTGGCTACGGAGAGAGGGAGATGGCATTCTGCTTATGTTTTATTGATTAAGATTTTTGTACCCTTCCTCTTTTGTTGAGTCATGTACTTTATATAAAATACCCATCTGTAGGCAACTGGGTTGTTTCTCTTCAGCTGCCCCCTCTAGTGTTCGTTGCCTATTGACAAAAGTGGGAGAGAGGCAGATCAGTTACTAGCAAAGGATCTTCTTTTACTAATGGCATTTCCAGAAGACCGTCAAATATAAGGACAATGCTTATTAGCAAAATACTGCTCTTGATGTCGGAACCCTTCATGAGAGTTAGCTTCCCTTTTAGATGAATCTTAAACTAGCTTCTTGACATGAAGTCTGAAAGCGTCCGGGGCTGCGTGTCTTAACGGGCTATCGTTAGGTGGTATTAAGACGACACCTCTTGCTATCGCTGCCTGTCCTTCCGCGTGCCCAGAGCAGAGGGCCACTGGCAAGGCCAGTTAACTGATGCACTAGTGCCACCAGCTGATGCTGTAATACATTCAGTGGATGCTTAACAAATGAAGAGCAGCTATCTTTATACAGCGAGGTACGATAGCCGTGCCAGTTAAGATAAATATCTTGGTCATGATCACGTTCTGGACAGAATTTGTGAAAGGATTCAGTTAATCATTAACGAAATCGGTCTTTTGAAGGATTTCTCATAGCTAGATTGTCTCAGCAACCTATCGTAGAGTTCTGCTGCATGGCTAGGTGAATGCATACAATCGAGGAATGTGCGGGACTGAACGAAGGTAGAATCGAACTCAGTTGGATCTGCATCCTTTTGCATCCCACAAGGGCACCTTTTAGAGAGTCCTATAGGCAGGCCGGGAATTTTTACCCCTAGCATCTCTCTTCTGCCACTGGATTGCAGTGGGAGTTGTGTTCACATCAGGCGTTAGTGACTGCAGTGGAGTGTGCCCTGCTGTGAGCGGGGAGAGCTGCGGACCAGACCAGAGACGTGTCCCAGAGCAAGCGGCAGAAGCGGCCTTATCATCCCACTGCGGCACGGCAGCTGAGCAGGGATGGGAACAGAGCAGGGGGAAGATCCCTCAGGAGGAAAGAGGGAAGGTTCCTCATTCTCTGACTGGTCTGGAAGCAGCTGGTGTCTCATGACTAGTACAGGGAAGGACTTGGGGAGCGCTGGGAATCCACAGCAACAGGAGGAATGCGAGGGGACTGCATATTACGTCCTACGTAAACTAAAATAGTACGCTCGTTCCAAGTGCTTTTTTTTTAAGGGTTAAATTGCCATATGTGGACAGCCAAAACTTGAACAATAGACAAAAGTTCCCCTTTTCTGGGCTTGTAAATTTGGGAAAGTCTCGTGATTTGGATAGGGAGAGAGAAGGGAGACTGGCAGTTCCAGTTTGTCGTGGTTTCAGGTCAGCTCAGCCGGTAACAAAGCACCATGAAGCCGCTCGCTCACCCCCCATCCCCTCGCCTGGCCACGTTGGGATGAGGAGAAAATCCAAAGGCAGGCTTGTGGGTCGAGACAAGGGCAGGGAGGGATCACTCCCCACTTATGGTCACGGGCAAAAGACAGGCTCAACTTGGGGAAGAAACAAAATCAATTTAATTTACTACCAATCAAAACAAAAACAAAACACAAGGGTATTAGGAAGAGAAACCAAACATCAGAACAACCTCCCCCCCCCCCTCCCTCCTTCCCGGCTCAGCTCCATTCCCGGTGCTTCCTACCTCCTCCCCCCGGCGGCGCAGGGGAACAGGGGATGGGGGTTGAGTCAGCTCGCCACACATCGTCTCAGCCGCTCCTTTCCTCACGGGGAAGATTCCTCACTCGTCCCCTNACGGCCACCTTCGGGAGCTTCTGCTCCACCGTTCACCCCCTGGGCTGCAGGGCCATCAGCCTCCTCAGGCGCCCTCTCCTCCCCCTCCACTTCCATGATTCCAGTGTCGGCAGCGATGTTCCTCTCAGGTTTTCCAACGCCACACTACCGGTTCCCCTTCTTAAATCTGTTCTCCCAGAGGCGTTACCACCGTCACTCCCCGCCTAGAGGCGGGTCGGACATTTTGGCGCGTGGGTCCGACATTTTGGGGCGGCGAATTCTTCCAGCAGCTTCTTAAAGGGGCCGCCTCTGCAGCCCCCCTCCCCTGCCACCAAGGAAAACCGCGCCACACAAACCCATAACACAGTTGCAGGCTCATTTTTTGAATTTTTAGGGCTCATAGTGTTTTAAGTGCCATACAGTCTTTTTAGGCTTTTTGTGAAAGGTGGATCTTCTCTATCGCTACACGACTGGCTGCAGGAAATTGTCAACTAATGCTCCCAGTTGCCAAGCCTGTTTCGTTTAAGTGGAAGGCTGTGTACATTTTTATAAACTTGTTGAGCTTAATATAGAGTAGGACACATTCTGTCAGGGCTGTGGGGAATAAGTAGGGCGGGGAGAAGGCTTTTGTGCCTGGAGAGCTTTTCAACCTTCAACAAAAGAATAGATATTTAATATATTTTAAAATCCATTGAATAAATTGGGAGAAGAGGTACAAAGTGATGGTGCTGCGTGAGAACGGCCCCCGTTCTGTTGCGGGTCTGAAGAAGCTGAGTGAGAGCAGTGAGTTGAGGGGCAGAATGGTTTGTCTTTGTACCTCTTGGTTTCCTCCTGTGTTTTGTTTTGTTGTCATGCCCGCATCAACAGGTGCCTGGTGTAAATTTGCCTGTCAGCCAGCTGACCTATTTCTTCTCTGCAATCCTCATCAGCGGTGTGATACATGAAGTCGGCCATGGGGTGGCAGCTATTCGGTAATATAAATTACTTTTCTCTTACTATGTGCCAACAAAGCCTAATATTCCAGGGCATGTACTTACAGGTGAATGTTGTTAGCGCTGCTTCAGTTTATCTAGAGAGTCTGTTTATTCCGTGTTTCATAGCTTCCTTAGATTTGAGGTTTGGAAGGGCATACAATTAAGGATAGAGTTTTAACATAGTGTCTGTTCTACAGATCATGAGAAAGGACTTCTGCTTTGCAAATGAACCATGCTGCATCAGGTTTAAAATAATACTTCTTTTAAGTGGTCCTGTTTTTCACACAGCAATTGCATTTCTGCAGCTGTGGCACTTGAAGAGGACCCATGCACTGTTGCACAATGGTACTTTAAAATAGATTTTAAATTGATTTGTTTAAATATAGCTTGCGAAGTAGCATACAAACAGGCTGAAGCATTAACTCAGTCAAATGTGATTTGCCCTTATTAGTCTCAGTGATGTGTTAGTTTTCATCAAAGATGATATTTTTAATGTCCTTAACTATGATGATTACTTTACAAAGAAGTTATTTGACATGGTTAGTCATTACTGTTAAATGACACTCTAGCATGAGAGGGTTAAGTGGTGGTTACTGGGACTGATACTCAGGTGTCCTCTGCATTTCTCCTGGACATCATCATTATGTGCCCCATGAGCATGAAGCCCTAAGCTGTTTCTCTGATTTTCTTGAGTGTAGGGAGTCATGACTGCATCTTAACCCATTACTACCTTTTTTATAACCCCAAGGGTTCTCAGTTAAAGGGCTGGTTTGGGACCCTCTGTGTTTCATATGCTCTGTTTGTCTCTCAGCTTTTTTCCCCTAATGTTTGCAGGGATTTTTCTGTGGAGGATGAAGCTCTTGCTCTTGCTCACCCCACCACAGAAAGAACAACAAAATTTCCGTTCTCATGCACTGCCTTCACATGCTGCTGGCTAACTGCAGAGAAGCCCAGAGTAACTACACAGCTCTTTTATAAGTGGAATGAATAATTCTGACACCTTAGTGGTGTGATACTGAATATTCAAGTTTGGGTTATGTTTTTGTCAAAAAAATTGATTCCCAGCTATTTCCAGGAGAGAAATTAGTTTGTCCAATGTAGATTGCTGTTGCTGCTCTTTTCTGCTTGACTTTTTGTTTTGTTTTGTTTTTCCCTTCCTCTTAGCACAGGTTGTGTCTGTAGTGCTCAGGGTTTAGGCTTTACTAAATAGCCGTGCTGAGGGCAAATTTTATTATTCTGGCAAATCACTTTGACTCCCTGAAATCTAATACACTTTTGCCAACTTCAGTTCAAGATAGTATTGGCTGTGAACTACAAGAGCTTAAAATATTTGAGCTTGTGCCAAAAAAGCCTTTTTCTTCTTTCCTCTGTACCTCCTACGCAAGTCATGAAATCATGGATAGGCATCAGACTGCCTATTACTAATTGGTAGCATGGGTATGTCTGATGACTTCACTCTGGGGAATTAACGTATTACTTCATTCTGATTAATTTTGTTTAATTCTGTGTCATCTTTAATGTTTATGCACAATAAATAAATAAATGTGAATAAATAAAATACTATGCCCAGTGTACTGTCTCAGTAAAGATATGGGATTAGCTGATCTGTGCCTCATTTGTCTTGGAATAGTAATTTGAATGTAATTGTCTTGGAACATGATTGTCATGCCCCTATAAGTCCCTCGTGAAATTTCTAGCTTCGTAAAACCTTTACATAGTTATTCCAAAAAGTGCCATTTAAAAGCAATTGTAAAACCTCTGAAATATACATATATTATCTGTATGACAGTGTCAGCTACTAATATATTTAAATAGCATTTCTCCTTTTAACTTCTTGACTTGTTTTTGTTTTTTCAGATGACATTTCATCTTTGTTATGACATCTCTTTTTTTTTTTTTTTTTTTACTCTAAATTTCATTGAGGACAAACAGAGAAATTATAAATTCCAGAAATCTATAAGTGTTTCTTTAAAAGGAAAGTGATTGCTTCTTCCAGATAATTTTTCACAGATCAGTTTGCAACTGCATCCTACAGGCTGCCAGTTTTTTACTTAAGAGAAAAAATCCCCCAAATGGTAAAATATATGTTGACTTGAAAGTAGTTTTGTTTTGGTTTGTTTTTTGAAGTATTTTATGTGTTACTGTTAAGTTGAACTTATCCCTTATTTTTTACCAGGCTTACAAATGTGTGCTGCTTAAAAGTGGCAACTGTTGCAGGAAGCATCCTTTCGTTTCATTATATTTCAATTATTCATATTGTGAAAAATAAGTTAGCTTTAAAACTATAATTTTAATTACTCTCGTTGTCAAAAATATGTGTGGTATGTAGAATCTCTCAGTTTTTCTTTTGTTTGTTTACAGTAACACCACTTCATTTTTCTTTTCTTCTTCTTAAGAGAACAAGTACGATTTAATGGATTTGGGATTTTTATCTTCATTGTCTATCCTGGAGCATTTGTTGACCTCTTCACAACCCACTTGCAACTGATATCTCCAGTCCAGCAATTAAGGATATTTTGTGCAGGTAATAGTTTGTGCTTTTTTATTAAGTCTTTGCTTAGCACAGTTACTTATTCTACGGGCATCGTTTGTGAATCCTTGATGGAGGATTGAACGTTTCAAATGAAGAAGTAAAAAAGCTTCTCTTTACCTAAAGGTGATCCTTCTGTTCTGAACCTAAATTGTGATTTCAGAAAATCATTTGATCATTACTGTCCATATTGTGCTGTTCTCTGGAGGAGAGACAGTTTCTAGGAGCTTAAATGAGTACTGATTTCCTGTCATGAAAAATGTTACTATATCCTAGATCTGATTCAAAATAGTTGTGCATAAGAAATTCCAGTTGTGTGGTTGAGGAAAAAATGTGGTTTGTGACCTTCCTCTTTCCTTAGAAAAAGCTCTTACACCAGCTCAGGTGCAGAAGTTCTTTTTTTTTTTTTTTTTTTTTTTTTTTTTCTGGGTGCGTATTGCCTAAGTAGCAAAACCTTAGAGCACACAAGCTGGAAAATACAGAGCCAGAAGACCGGTAGTATGAGAACATGACTTACTGTCACAGGTGAACACCCTTGAGCAATTCACTACCATTTTCTGCAACAAGAGCAATCTATTATGTGATTGTTCAACAGTATTGTGAGTGATTTTCAGTGACGTGCGAGTTATGTTATTATACAGGTCACACTGTGTTTTGATGTTGCCATCAGGAGGAAATAAAAGCTAAAACACAAACATCCAAAGAGAATCACAGCTTTTGGCTCCAAATAACCGCCAAATGGTTTTGATTTGATGTTTTTTGAAGTCTTTGGCTACAGGGAAGTAGAGCCCTGTTGCTGTGGAAAGTTAGACTGAGACCCTGTTACACTACCTGAATCGCTTGTATTACTGATTTCTAGAGACAAAGGTGGTTCCCAAACTACTGAAATAAAGATAGAGAAGTTTGCATCTTGGTTTGGTTCTTGATACTAATGATTTTCTATTGCAGGGGACAGTAGGATAGCA
>VYZV01043707.1:0-17871 GCA_013401275.1 Pandion haliaetus | reverse complement strand
ACTGTCTATATGCACAGTTACACCAAACAGAACTCTTCAGTGGGACTATGATCTATGATATACAAATGTAAAATGTAAATATAGATTAGAATTTAAAAGATTTTCACTCTCTCTACCAGAGATTATAAAATATTTTGGAACTTGATTCATGGCAAGGTCATATTGTACCATTTGAAGAAATGGGTTTAGAGTAGGTAAGCTTTTTCACCTTTTCTGATTCTCATTGGAAGCAAGTCATACCTCCATTGCCTTAGCCATAGAAAGCCTAGCTAGCAACTCCAGCGACTATGCACCATCCTTTATCTAGAAGGAAAGCTGTCTTGTTGCATACTGGACTTCCTTTCATTAAATGTTAGAGTCGCTAGTGGGAATAACACAGTGGGTCATAACCAGTAGATAATTTCTGCCATCATCTTTAGGTATTTGCCACTCTAGTGGAATCCTAAGCTCTAAGTAAGGTTTCTTGCTTTCTATAAAAATCTACAGGAAGAATTAAGTTTCTGAATATGCAACATACAAATTATTTCTATATTAAGCAGGGCCAGCCTGAAATAGACAACATAAAATGTTGCAAAAAAGTGTATCTTAGAACCAATATATCTCTAAAATTAAGATATTTCTGCGCATTATTAGTTCTAAACAGTTAGTTGCTAATCTTTCTTGGGTGGGGGGAACAAAGCAATAGATTTCTTTAAATGAGCCTTCTTCTAAAGCAAAGACAAGAAATAGCCAAAATTACTTTTCATATTTGACAGCACAATGTTGAGATTGCTTCTTTGGGTTATAGGGCAGTTAGGCTCAATTTAAACCTTTTACTTTACAAGAGACATCTTTCTTTCTAGGAAGTTTGAACTATTTTTTTGTCTGTTTTTTATTTTTTGTTTTTCCTCCTAATGTCATGGATATATTTAATGGGTTTGTGGTTTAGAATGACAGTGAAGAAGAGAAGGAATATTGGTACCCTTACATGAAGCAGTGAGTGAGCAAGACAGGAAAGATGTTCTATCTAGCAATGAAGATTTTTCCCTGTAGCATCCCTGGAACAATATTCCAAAAAGCAAAATAACCCCCACCGCTTCTTTAATCCTATAGTTCCAAACATAGGCAGAATTTTGTGTTTATTTTTTTGAAAGAATGAAAAAAGAAATAAATATGTGCAAAAACACTTTGACATTTATTAGGGCTAGATGGAGGAGAGTACCCTTTACTTCTCAATCTGGTCTCCAGCTATGACCCGGCTCTACTGTATTTACTCCATTTACTTACATTAGGAGACAAACCATGGAAACCTCTGGCTAACATCTTCTTTGACTTCCAAAACTGCATAAAGCATGAAAACATTGTGTGTTCATTCCAAAATTGAACTTCAGTGAACTAAAATCTCACCAGAACGAGGTTTAACTCTCAGTTTCCCTTACAGCAGAAGAGTTATGTACTCGCTGTTCACTGACTTTGCAGACTACTCAACAAATGCTGATAAGAAAGATCAATATTGGTCTTAACCTCATTTTCTTTCTTTCTTAGAAATTGTACTGCTGACCTATATTTTACATACATATTATTTAAATACTATTCAGTTCTTAGAGGTGTAGCTTGACAACTGACTATCTAAAAGATACTCAGCAAATTTTTTCTGAATTGTGTTAAGAGATAAAAATAGTGAAGATATGAGAAGGGTCTGTTAGCGAGTCAATAGAATGATGTGTATCTGTGTTATAATATCCTAGTTTGATGGTCTGTTCTTTATTGTTAGCTTGATTGTTTTAGCTATACAGAATTCAAACATACTAACTCTTTACTTATACACAAATGTACCCTTTACTAACTTTCCTGTATAGAGGCTACACTGTATTCTTATTTAAGGGTCAAATAACATGTTTCAGAGGGAGCAATAAACCAGCCGTGATGTTGTTTTTATTGTATTTCTCTCCCTTCCTTCTTATTTATTTATTGTATAGGAAAATGGGCAAACAAAGGAAGAAACTTTGGGGCATAGTATTTTCATTACTCTGCAATAAACATGCTAATACAGCATATCTCCTGAGGAGAGGATTTTCTTTATGCTAGGTGAAGATGTAAATCACATATAAAGCAGTTTACTTCATATATGAAGTAAATGATGTCAGAAAGAAAGAGAAATGAATTTAAGTTCTGGTAGCCATGTGGTCTACCAGTAAGAATTGGACTGAAATTCAGTATAGTTTCTTTTACTCTTTCTGAATCCAATTTATTATCTTACTTCTGATAAGTCGTTCTACTTCTCTATATCTGCTTTACTTCCCACTTTTTGTTTATTTACACTGCCAATTCTGTGGAGAAGAGATGCATTCTACCTAATGCACCAGACCACATATTTGCTCTCTTTCTAACTAAGTTTACATTAATAATAAGCTGTATTTTTAAGGAAAAGCACTTTAAGAGAAGGTTTCTTAGTAAGTCTAAAAAAACTTAAAAAAAAATTGGTTTTGATAAACAATTCTTCTTTTTTTTATCAGCCACAGTATAAAATTATTATTGACTTTCTTAGCATCTTAGGTTACTTATAGCCCATATTTGTCTAATATTATTTTAACTTAAATAATAGGATTCCATTACAACCACATAATATCTCAGGTTTATAGACATGTATATACATATATATGAACCTCAGGTTTGTATACATGTGTATATAAACATGAAGTTTTCTGACCAACAAGTTTTTTTCCTGATTTGCTGATTTTCACCAAGATAACAGAGAAAACAAAGTTTAAGAATGAATGAGTTCTTGAGAGTGTAGCAGGAACCCATTCAGCCATCAATCACTAAACCACATTCAGTCTGTCAGGCAGCACAACTGAGTAAATTGATGATCTAACTTGATGGTTGAGCTAAAATCCCTTTTTTATGCATCAAATCATGAAGTCAGGTGAAGTTATGAATTTGTGTTTACTTATTGCTTATATGGATTAAAGAAGCTGTCTTGCTGAAAAAAGATTGGGAAGGTAATTGATATATCAGCCTATAATGAGAATAATTAAAGGTTCTCAAACCTGAGGAAATGAAAATATTTATTTCAGGTTGGGATTTAAAAAGATAAATTTAAAGGTAATGGACATAACTGTAGAAATATCCAACAATTTTCATCAAGTGTTTTCAGCTACTCCTGAAATTAAAACTTTTAGGTAAAGATTTAGCCCAAATTTTCTGATGTATCATCTCTAAGTCTAGTCAATGTATAGGGATTTATCTATGAAAACATTTGGAACATTTCACTTCTCATCCTAACTGAAAATATGACAGCAAAAGAAAAAAAAAAGTGGAGAGAGTTAATGTCATCAAGAAAAATTATTTCTGATTTAAAATAATTCTGATTTTGTGATCAATTTAACTTTTCAGGTAACAAGTATTCTAAGCTATTCATCATTTCATACAGTGTTTTTATTACTATTAGCATTCTCACTAAACTATCAGATTTCATGCATAAAGTGGTAGAATGTATATAAAAGCACTGGACTTGAAAACTGAGAAAGTGAAAAGAAACAAAAACCTTGGATATAAAAACTTGTGTCATAACTGCAGTGATTTTAATTTTGGATGTTAATGAAACATTAAGACAACCTACCCCAGAGACCTAGAAAGCTGTAAGACAGAGAAGTCAAATTCATCAAAAAATTGAAAACACAGAGGTAAGATAGTGTTTATTTATTTATTTTTCCATTTATTCGTTTATTGGCTTTACTGAAACTTCTATCAGGAAGCTTTAGGAAGTCATTGCAGGAGATTGCTTGCAAAAGGTTGAATTTTCTTTTCTTCCTGAAGTATTCTATTTCTGTACGGAATCCTTCATCTTATAATCAAATCCACTAGCTTTTATAGTTACTAGGAAGGTTTATTTTCCAGGATGGTTGTCATGGTTTAACCCCAGCCAGCAACTAAGCAGAACGCACCTGCCCACTCACTTCCCCCCTGCTCAGTGAGATGGGGGGAAAGCTCGGGAAAAGAAGTAAAACTCGTGGGTTGAGATAAGAACAGTTTAATAAAACAGAAAAGAAGAAACTAATAATGATAATGACAACATTAATAAAATGACAACAGTAATAATAAAAGGATTGCAATATACAAGTGATGTACAGTGCAATTGCTCACCACCCACCGATCAAAGCCCAGTTAGTCCCCGAGTGGTGATTCCCCCTCCCCGCAGTTTATATACTAGACGTGACATCACATGGTATGGAATCCCTTGTTGGCCACTTTGGGTCAGCTGCCCTGACTGTGTTCCCTCCCAACTTCTTGTACCCCTCCAGCCTTCTTGCTGGCTGGGCATCAGGAGCTGAAAAATCCTTGACTTTAGACTAAACATTACCCCATTACATTGGGCCACGGCCAATTGCATGAGGTCAACAAGGCCAAGTGCTGGGTCCTGCACTTGGGTCACAACAACCCCATGCAACGCTACAGGCTTGGGTAGAGTGGCTGGAAAGCTGCCCGTCAGAAAAGGACCTGGGGGTTCTGGCTGGCAGCAGGCTAAATATGAGCCAGCAGTGTGCCCAGGTGGCCAAAAAGGCCAACAGCATCTGGTCTGTATCAGAAACAGAGTGGCCAGCAGGAGCAGGGAAGTGATCGTCCTGCACTTGGCACTAGGGAGGCCGCACCTTGAGTACTGCGTCCAGTTTTGGGCCCCTCACTACAGGAAAGACATTGAGGTGCTGGAGCATGTCCAGAGAAGGGCAACGAAGCTGGTGAGGGTCCTGGAGCACAAGTCTTCTGAGGAGCAGCTGAGGGAACTGGGGTTGTTTAGTCTGGAGAAAAGGAGGCTGAGGGCAGACCTTATCGCTCTCTACAACTGTCTGAAAGGAGGTTGTGCTGAGGTGGGTTCTGGTCTCTTCTATCCAGTAACCAGTGATAGGACAAGAGGAAATGGCCTCAAGTTGCGGCAGGGGAGGTTTAAATTGGATGTTAGGAAATATTTCTTTACTGAAAGTGTTGTCAGACGTTGGAACAGGCTGCCCCAGGAAGTGGTTGAGTCATCATCCCTGGAGATACTCAAAAAGCATGTAGATGAGGCACTTCATGACATGATTAGTGGGCATGGTTGATGGTTGGACTCGATGATCTTAAAGGTCTTTTCCAACCTAAATGATTCTGTGATTACTTAACAACAACTGAAAACATCAGTGTGTTATCAACATTCTTCTCATACCTAACTTAAAAATATAGCACTGTACCAGCTACTAGGAAGACAATTAACTCTCTCCCAGCTGAAACGAGGACAACGGTAAAGCTAACAGATGGTAACCAGTAGGGATAACAGAAAAATCATACGTTTCCTCTGCTTTGATGCTGAACCAGAATTGTTAGTCATGTTATTGAAACACGTTAAGTCCAGAGAAAATGGCAAATGACCAAAATATATTTGCAAATCAAGTTTCTCTTTAAGGAACCAAGACAAGTTTCTAAGATTAATTATCAGCTAAGATACAATTCTATAAAACATTTGTGTAGCATAATATACCCTAAAGATGATGTTCTTGTTGTTACCAAATGAGGTGTAATAGAAGGTCTAATTCACTTCATTAATTCTTCACATTGTTCTATTCCTATATGGGTGTAAAGTAAATTTTTCTAGGTCTTTGTTCCACTTCTACTTCATTTACATCTGCATTAATTGTTTGGTGCATCATTAGAAATTCATAGTGTAGCTGATGGCTGGAGGAAATAGTTGAACCCTGCAACCTATAAGTACTTCTGGCATGCTGGATGGAGTCAGTACTTCTAGCTTTCATTCTAAGTGTTAGAAGTAAAACTGGGCAACTGGATCTGCACTTGCTACCTACATCACGTATTTTTCATCTCTCTTAACATCTCACAGGTTTGGGTGGCATTACATCCAGACCAGGGATTCTGTAAAAGATGGAAAATTTTAATTTTTTTCAGCTTAGCACATTCCTTTTGATATTTCTGAAAAACTATGCTTGTGATACAGCAAGTGGGAATAAATAGTACTTACTGGTTTGGCAGAGAAATGAATTTTTTAAGTCTTGAAACTATTTAGAAATACTTGTTTGCCTAACTGACCCATGATACTATCTGAGCATAACACAGATATCTTTGTCTTTCCCTCCATTTCTTTTTAAACTAATTGTTGTTACACAAATGTGCTCAAAAAGAGAAATTAAAGACAACTGCTCTTGACAGATTATTCAATGAAGGTCTGAACAATAAGTTGCATTTTGTCCTCTCAGGTGTCTCAATATAAGCCCCACTTAAATATACATTGATTGGCTCTACAAATACAAAAGTGCTGTTATGTAATACATAAGTACTCTTATTGGGTTCTTGACCCACGAGTTTTACTTCTTTTCCCGATTTTCTCCACCACCCCACTGGGTGTGGAGGAAGTGAGTGAGTGGCTGCGTGATGCTTAGTTGCTGGCTGGGGTTAACCAATTACAGCATTAGCATTAGCATTACAAGTCTGATGACTCCCATAAGTAGACCTGTGCTACTTTCACTGATTGTGAGAAGTTACATTTCTGTTGATTTTCTTGTTGTCATCTGCACATTTAGGAACATTACCTGCAACCAAAGAGTGCCGGTAAGTGGAAAGAGGGAGGCCAGATTCCAGTTTAGGGACCTAATCTAAATCTAAAGCTAAAAAAAGTCTAATAAATCTAAAAAATGCCTTAATTAGTGTCAAAGAGTAATTGTTCACTCTCCTTTGGACTTTGTATATTTCATAACTAACCTATAAAGTAAATTACACACAGAGCTAATGCTCTGGATCAGTGAGTAATTTAACATTCTGTGGGACTAGTCTTAAGCAGAGCTTAAACCCTTTGAGTTACTGCATGAGAATTTTTTCTATGAAAGAGCAGACTTGAATTTTATGCAAGTAATATATTAACATTAGTTCTCACTTGTACTTGTGTGCCTGCGCAATGGCAAAGTTAAAGTTCTCTTAATTTTTATGAAGCAGTAAGACTTGCTGATGAATCTCTGATATACCTTACAATTGCTAGTCTTTCTTCCTTTACCAGAAACAAATGTTTGGAGTACCATGTGACAATTCAAACACATTTTAAATCTGTTTCTTCTCAGTTTCTTGAAATAGGTGTAATTAGCTTTTTCTAAGACACTTTGAGGCTGCTTATCAGACCTTTGCTCACTGAAGAGTGGAAAGTAGAGGTCCTGGAGGTGTGGGGAGAGACGGTCTCTGGCTCTACAAGGCAGGAACTGCAGTCAGTTCCTTCATAATCTACTCAACAAGAAATCCTAATTTCTATGATACTTTCTTTTCCCATGGCTTCCACCTTTCTCAGTCTCAATCCTTGCCTGTTTTCAGAAGTCCTTTTGGTGAAGGACTGTCTCCCGTGGGAGGGACCCCATGGTGGAGCAGGGGACAAGTGAGGAGTCCTCCCCCTGAGGAGGAAGGAGAGGCAGAGACAATGTGTGGGGAGCTGACCCCAAGCCCCCCTCCCCTGTTCCCCTGTGCCGCTGGGGGAGGAGGCAGAGAAGAACCGGGAGTGGAGTTGAGCCGGGAAGGTGGGAGGGGCGGGGGGAGGTGTTCTGATGTTTGGGTTTCCTTCCTAATATCCTTGTTTTGGTTTGATTTGTAGTAAGTTAAACTGATTTTGTTTCTTCCCCAAGTTGAGCCTGCCTTTTGCCCGTGACGGTAAGTGGGGAGTGATCCCTCCCAGTCCTTATCTCAACCCATGAGCCTGCCTTTGTATTTTCTCCTTATCCCAACATGGCCAGGGGAGGGGGTGGGGAGTGAGCGAGTGGCTCTATGGTGCTTTGTTACCAGCTGGGCTGAAACCATGACACAAGGCATAGGAAATGGGTAAAGGGACTAATAACAGACCTAATGCTCCTCCCTGTGAAACTAAAAGCATTCCTAAACTACGTGAGCCAAATGTAAGGGATGGGGGTGGGGGAGGAAAGGACAGATGTTGCTAACTACTTGTCACATTAGGGTTATTTCGTCAATCCTTGTCTACCTTACATTTGTTCTCGGTGTCAGCCATGTCTAGTTTCAGTGAATTTACATACTCTACCTATATTTAATCTCCTTACTTACAGAAAACACTAATAATGTGACTTGTGTGAAGGCTCTTGTCTTAGCCTTTACCCTTTGTCCTTGCATTAAGTGCTATCTCAAACCATCTGTTCTCAGCTAGTTCAAATTTAGTAATAAACTAATATTGTTTCCAATATTAGCAAAACCTTCCAACATATAAATGAATATGGTTTTTTGGGCTGTGGCCTCATCAAGATGATGTTTAGAGTTAGGTGTTTTTTTAAAAGAATAGTATTTCTTAGTGATACACAATTAAACATACTAATATGGGTGCTTGGAACACCTGGATATTGTGAATGCTGTCTAGAAGATAAGAATGTTCAGTGCAGATGAACTGCAATAAAACAAGACTACTGAAAATGTTATAAAATATGTATTGAATGTCCTTAATATTTTGTCAATTTATTAAAGAATTCCATTATATTAATTTATAGGATTCCTCATGATAGATTAAAAAAAATATTGACACTTCTGTCCAAACTCAAGAAAAAGTTAGTTCAAATATTACTAAACTGTGGTATGAGAACATTAACACACACGTCCATGTTGCATTGTGGTAGCCAGAACTATTTATTTCATAATACATGAAGATAGGTGAAGATAGTATCTCTCTCCTTATAACATTATCTCCGAACAAGACAAGTGTCTTCTGTTCTACTACAGAGTTTTATCTTTTCCTTTACATAAAAGAGCTGCATATGAATTCCACTTTATTCAGTAAGGCCAGATAGAAACCTATGAAGTAGTTTTACCTGAGGAACCATTTGAAGCTCAGTTCTCTTGATTACTTCAATAAACAGACATCTTTGAATAACGAACAAGAATGAAAGCAGAGAAATATGAAACATAGAAAGCAGCTTCATATGAAACAGAGAGGCTCACAGAAAACACACCTTCATTGTAAATAATAGTCCTGAACAAGAGAGGTCAATGATTTCTTTGGATTGGTAAGTGCTAAAAGAAATACTGAAAATTTGTTAAGCAAACAAGTCCTTCGGCACTTTATACCTATGCATGTTCCCTATGTAAGATTAGAGTTCCTTTCAAGCTTCGCACAGAAGTATGATTTTTAAGGTCTGTAAGGCTGTCCAAACAACTTACTCTGAATTTAATATTTTTCCTACTTTTTACCTGAAGAGGCAGTTAAAATGACTCCAACCCATCAGTCACTGTTAAGCATTGTCCATCTGAGCTAGGATTAAGGAAGGTAGAAAGAGAGTAAGGTCTGCTATGTACCAGCTGGAGACAATTAGAAATTTCTATTGAAATATCATGAAGTATATAAAAAGTATACAAATGAGTGGAAAAAAGAAAATAAAATTACATATTGCATTTGAATTTTTTTTTATTTTCTCAAAACATCTTTTGAAATCCCACATATTAGAACAATGCCAAAGCTTTAGCATTTACTTCAGTTTTTAATTAAGATATTATTAAAATATCAGATTTTTCTACATAGGGGAAATTTCAGGTTTCAGTATATTGTGGTTGAATTTATTCATTGTTCTTTAATAAGACGCTCCACTATCTTGAAATATAACTTTCATATCAGTAAACATGTAAATAGAAATACTAACATACAACTTTTACACCACAAAAAATAATCTTATATTTAAGGAAATTAAGAAAAATGGTGATACTCCTCAACAACTCTTTGAAGAGTTATAATCACTGAATATTTACAATGGAAAGTTCAGTGTTTATGGCATAGTGAATTTGAATTTGAATGTTGGCACCCCAAACAACAGCCTATCCATGTACATCCTTATGTAGCTGCAAAGTAGGGCCTTTACTTGTACTTCAGCAGATCTCTTCATTAGTAGAAGTGGTTACTCTAGCAGAAGAAATGGCCAGTATGTGAATAAGGTTAGCTGTGTTTATGTTTGGATAGCATTACCTGCCTGCTGACCAAGAGCTGGGACTTTTGAGTTTTCCTCTGAATTATGATTTAGCCTAATACATAATTACAAGAATAACATTTCTCTCCATTATTTAGCTGAACCATTTCTACCGTGTGATTGAAATGAATCACTCTTATTATTTGGGTGCCTATATATATTGTATATATTCATATATGTACAAAAGGGCTACAATTATTACTGAAAGTTAGTACACTTTATAGGGATGGATAAGAAGTTTGTACAGGTAATACTGTCTATAGTGGAGGTTCTGTCACCACAGATTGCCCTAATATTTGCAGATTATGGGTAGCCATCTGTAACTCATAAACCAATATAACTCACACCATCTATCAAGCTTTTTAACTTCACAGACAGTAACAGTCCTAGTCAAAAAGAGGCATACAGGATGTTAACCATCATTGCAGTATGCTAGGAATAATGCAGAAAATTTGTTTGGTATTCTGTACAGATACCAATGAAACCATTTGATTCACTTTTCTAGAAATTTTTGTTGTTTTAGAAAAGGCAGTATTACCCTGATTAATTCTAGTGAAGTCTATACTTTAAAATGTCATGTATAATAGACATTACTGCCCACAAAATAACATCAACTTGAAATAGCTTGTTGCAGAAATAGATTCCTTTAAAATGTGAACTTCATTCCTATGAAAAAAATCATATTCCAGCAAAATTATATATCATCATAAGTCAATACAGAGGGAGTTTAAATGCTGGTTCATAAATCAGCCTTCTCCTAAAATAAGTCAGCAGGTAGGAAAAATAAGAATGATTCACAGAGATCTGTATCAAACTATACAAGGTATTTGACTGATTAATATATAATAAAGATAGTTATTAGATATTCAGAAACAGTAGCTGTTCCCTGCAGTCTTCTCTGAAGTATAAAGTGAGAAAAAAATATACATCTCTAAACCTAAATATTAGGCACTGCATTCAAAATGGACAGTGATTGTGTGAAAATAATGAGAGGATAGGTGATTGATTATATGATGATATCTAAATCTTTTTATTAAAACTTTTCCTTTAAATTTTTAATTTCATAAGGACACTCTAGATTTCTTATTGTTAAAAAGGCCAAAACAGCTTTTAGGTGATGATCGAAAAATGTACATTCCTGTTAATATAAGTATGACCCTTACTAATACAGAAGCCTAAATAAGCTTACAGAACATATTTTAAGATACTCATAAAACTACTCAGTTTAGGGGGTTATGTACAGACTGCAGGCGTGCCAGGTGTCTCAGTTGCAGTTCTCTTGCTCTTAAGGAAATTATTTGAATGTCAAAATGTAATCACATTCTTCTTTAATATATTAATTTATGTAACTGAACTTAAAGAGGTTTCGCCCTTCCAAACTTTCTATTTTCTCCAAACAGCTCCATAGTTGGTGTTTAGGCCCTGGTCTTTTGGATGTTTGATTTCTCTACAGCTGAAGAGGATTGTACCCACCTCTTAACTGCCTGTTTTAATCACGAAGTTTGGTCGTTTTGTTTTTGAAAAGGCACCATGTCAATTCATAAAATTTGTATGGCAGTAGTTCTGCCACTGTGTGCAAGTTGTACTGTAAGATGTCTGTTGGAGTGAGTACCTTGGGTAAACTGAAAACAAACCTCTCCTCAAAAGCTTGATATTGAACTATTCATGCTAGTTAGACTGAAGTGGTTCTGAGCATATATAAATGGACATTGTTTGGCACCTGGACTACTCAGCGTTCAGACAGTTTACTCTTGCAGTGGAGTTACTGCTACGGTGAACAGGAGTTATTTCTTGTTAAAGGAAAACAAATATAGCTACAACAAATAAATTTACACTTGGCAGCTCTATTCTACTAAGTCATACTTTAAGGATCAACAATTTTTCCTTAATTTAGTCCTAAGCCTTTTACACTCTAGTTAGAGACATATCAAACAAAACTAAAATCATTAGCATATTGCAGATTTTACTCTCTGTATCCCATCAAATTATGAGCATGTGTTGTTGTTTACCATATGAAACAGTACACAGGGTATTACACTTTTCTACTTTATTATTAATATTTAGAAAAATAGAAATAGAATCCAAAGCCCCTCCCCAAGAAATTAGCTGTCTGCGTTCATAGCTGAGAGCAAGGCCTTAGATCATTAATCGACAGTTAAGTCTCTGTTGGCATTCATTGATTTGTTGCCTATTATTGTATTAAAATTGAAAGTCTTTGAATTATTATTCACCATATACCTTATTGCTACAACTCAAGCAGTAAAGTGATAAATGACCAGTTTGACCTCTATATTACCTCTTAAAGGGAAACTATTAGAGATTTCTTATCTTTTTGGTTTTAAAAAAAAGGTGAACAGAATCACTAGCTGTCACTTTGAGGTTTTTAATTTGAAATGATATATAAGCCAATATCTCTTTCTTTATCACTATATTACAATTCTTTCCATTTCACTGTCATTACATGGAACAAGACATTAGGAGTACTGAAAGGCATCATCAACTGTAATCCTCTCTTTACTGGGCTTGGAAAAAAAATCTAGAGAATAAGCATGCAAAGTTGAATAAAATGGTCTCTTGATCGTGACTATTGAGAGTTCTCACTGCTGTTGATAGCATTAGCTATTCAGTTGCACATATCCTTGTCACCAGTAAGAAGAAGGCTTATTCTATTGCATAAGAAGAAACCTTTCCCAAGCCACAAACCTGGAGAAGCAAGACCTTGTCAACCAGTCACTTAACTATATCACGAAAGTAGCATGACGTAACTTATTACTGTGAATCTTTTTGTATGAAAAATTTATCTTACTCCCCTCCTTTTTCATAGCAGACCTTCGTGTGTCTGACATAATTTCTACTAGCTTAACACTAAGCTATAACTGCAGTGACACTTTGTAATACACAAAGAGGAGGAACTGAAATTTTTGTTCAGAACTAGTAAAAGCAAGTCAAACCCTGCTAAAATAAATGTAGTTTTCCAGTTAATGCTGGAGTTTAGTGCTACATCATCATGTTACAGAGAAGTAACTATAATCACACACTTTTTTATGGCATGTTATTCTATAAAGATCAGAAGAAACTCTTAGAAACTTTATTTAACTAGTCAATAACCATTAGTCCAGTATATTGACCTCTGGATGCTTAAATTTGTCTGAATAATGCTTCTAGAACATTCCTAGAATTTCTTCTCTAATAATTTGTGTTTGAAAGAACAACATATGTTGCATCCCTGTAGCAAAGTAAGAAGAAGCAAAGTATGAATTTAGTTCAGGTTTGCAGCTGCATGATTCGTGAAGAACATTCGTCGTGCAACTGAATCTCTGAGTGATGTGAAATAAAGAACCATTCTGTCAGGAGGGAAACATCTCTGAAGAAATCTTGATAAATATCTAGTTACCTCATTTCCTACAACTGGATGAAAACTGAAAAGTCTAGTCCAAGTCATTGCTTGGATTTCCAAATAATATACCGTTAGCCCTAATCCTAAAACTTGCCTATCCCTATCCTTAAACCTAATCTTCTGTGAAGGTAAGGGGAAACTGTATATGAACAAGAGCTTTTTTGGCATTCTGTGAAGTAGTGTTCTGCATGAGAGTGAAGATATTTAACATTAACCTTCCAGATGATGGCAGTGAAAGTTTTTAACACTCATTGAATATACATCTTACAAAATAAACTAAGCATATTCTAGAATCACCTCACCCCACTAAATCTGTGTTTTTGCTTCATTTTCAAAGCATACTTTGCTATGTTCTCAAAGCACCTAACAATTGCTAAAGTATTTATCTTTCAGAGATCTGTGAAATAAAGGAGTGCTACTAGCCTAGTTTTAGAGATAGGAATTGAAGTATAATGAGTCTATGACTGAGATCACCTTGCATATCTGTCCTATAAGAGCACACTAATCTGAGTTGCCAAGTTTTATGCTGTTATCATAGCCATTGAATAATTTTTGTCCTATACCAAGAGCAGGACATCCAGGTGACCATCATTATTTCTTCATTTGAAAACTATTGTAAAGTCTCAGTTTCTAATGTTAATCAATGCAATTCAATTTTAAGAAATGAATAACTGGTAACAACATAGTATTCTGTAGGGAAAATAATAGATAAGAGTGAAAGCACACAATATTGTATAGAATTTTTTTTTCAGTGTGTTTTTGGCTTTGTTTTTTTTGTTTATGGAGCTTATAGAATGGATATTGCCTGAGCTGGCTGAGCTGGCCTGTTGGAAAACAGAAGATCAGGGCTGTTTTCTACACATCCAATGGTAAGAAGTAAAGCACACTCAGTGACATTTATTATAACAGAAAGCACAAATCTGCATTTCCATTCTAATAGGGCACTCTTCCAAGCCCAGTGAGCTGAAACACCTACAAGACATGTTTACATCATGATGTGGCATATTATAAACAATGAATTCTTTTTTGTGCTTTCAAGGAGTGAAGGGACTTAATCAGAAATACCAGGCTCTGCTTATTGAGCAATAAAAGAAAGCACACTTTACTAAACTATCCTACCTTTAGGGTACAATCTATTACACCTGCTATCTGTTTTCTTAGGCTACACATGTGACTTGAGAAATAGAGTATTCTCTCTGTTTCAGGATGAATTTCTTTACTTGGCATGGAGCAAAATGCATGGCAGAAAACAATAGAAATGGTGTTTGTGTATAGGCAGCTCATGCAATTGGCCTTGCGTAATGCACACTCAACTGAAGCTGAAGATTCACTTGCATTGACCAATACTGTTTATTTTTCAGTAAAGTGGTATGAAATAACCTTAGTGTGCTGGTAGGCAACCTCTACTGTGTCACATCAGTCATTCTTAATCTTGACAAGTGGACTCATTAATTTCAGGAAAAGACATCACTAATATATCATAACTGTGAAAAAAGAACTCAAATAAGTCGACAGGACTCAGTCTGTAATATTTCCATTAAGATAATTGTCTGTTTGTAGTACATTCATTCTACTGTTAGACTAAATATAAATACAGACAAGCTATAATAAAAATATTAGTCCTTCAAACAGTATTATCATCTTCAACTTTTTGTAGGCCTGTTCATGGGCAGTTATTAACCCAAGTTATCCTACTGAATCTAGTTACATTTTAATTACTATTAATTGGTATGGGCAGATAGAAAAGAAACTGATCTTTGGTCTTAATAGGTCTTGTAGGAGCAGATCTCAGAGTTGTATTTGATAATGGTGTAAATTCTTTAGGCAGAGATTTTCTTTTGGACAAAAAAAAGATATAAAGAGAGACATTTTCACACATCATGAAATTATCCAAGATTTTTGGTAAATTATATTTATTTATCTAGAAAAATTTAATTCACTATGCCTATTTCTACAAGAAAAAACTAATACACAGAGAGACTGTGTGGCTTATAACTATCACAGTAAATCACAGTCATATGATATCTAGAACAGAAATGATATCTAGAACAGAAAAGTTATGATGGTCCTTAAACTGAGTGAGTGGAGAGTAACTGGGAAGCTGCATGGTGCTTAGTTGCCAGCTGGTGTTAAGTCATGACACCCCCTGGTAGGATGGGGGAGAGAATCAGGGAAAAAATTTAAAACTTGAAAATGACAATAATAATAATAAATAATAATAATAAAAAGAATTGGAATATACAAAACAAGTGATGCACAATGCAGTCGCTCACCACTCGACGACTGATGCCCAGTTAGTTCCCAAGCAGTGATCCATCTCACCGGCCAACTCCCCCCCAGTTTATACACTAGGCATAACACCACACGGTATGGAATATCCCTCTGGCCAGTTTGGGTCAGCTGTCCTGGCTGCGTCCCCTGCCAAATCCTTGTGCCCCTCCAGCCTTCTTGCTGGCTGGGCATCAGAAGCTGAAAAATCCTTGGCTCAATCTAGATATTACTTAGCAACAACTGAAAACATCAGTGTGTTATCAACATTCTTCTCATACTGAACGCAAAACATATGTAACACTATACCAGCTACTAGAAAGACAATTAACTTCATTCCAGCTGAAACAAGAAGGGTGAGGGGGGAGTGAGTGAGCTGCTCCATGATGCTTAGTTACCAGCTGGGATTAAACCACGACAGTCCATCTTGGCGCCCAACGTGGGGCACCAAGGGTTGAGACAACAACAGACCTCACCAGAGCATGTTAAAGCGAATTCTTAGAAGGATTCATTATATTAGTTTAATAGTCGCTGGTCACAATGTTGATTTATGAGCTCTTAGATTTGTGGCGCTCATTTTTAGAATTCTGTTATTGCCATGGTTTAACCCCAGCCAGCAACTAAGCACCATGCAGCCACTCACTCACTTCACCCCCCACCCAGTGGGATGGGGGAGAAGCTCAGGAAAAGATGTAAAACTCGTGGCTTGAGATAAGGACAGTTTAATAAAACAGAAAAGAAGAAACTAATAATGATAATGACAACACTAATAAAATGACAACAGTAATAATAAAAGGATTGCAATATACAAGTGATGCACAATGCAGTTGCTCACCAACCACTAATCAAAGCCCAGGTAGTCCCCGAGCTGCAGTCTCCCACCCCACCCCCACTGCCTCCAGTTTATATACTAGACGTGACATCACATGGTATGGAATATCCCTTTGGCCAGTTTGGGTCAGCTACCCTGGCTATGTTCCCTTCCAACTTCTTGTGCCCCTCCAGCCTTCTTGCTGGCTGGGCATCAGAAACTGAAAAAACTTGACTTTAGACTAAACATTACTTAGCAACAACTGAAAACATCAGTGTGTTATCAACATTCTTCTCCTACCTAGCTCAAAAACATAGCACTATACCAGCTACTAGGAAGATAATTAACTCTATCCCAGCTGAAACCAGGACAGTTATCTATCACCTCACTTGCTGTATCTAGTTCCTCTGCTGCTGCTTATCATCCATGAGAGGTGGATTAACTTTTTTGCTTTGATTGGGTGTGTAATACTGGTTTATGGTATGAAAAAGTTCTTGGTCATGGGACTAGTCCAGTATTTGCACTCAGCATTGTTGTCACCTCTATACTTTGGGAGCCATCTGTGGGAAACTATTAATAATTACACCCTTTACCTTTCCTCCTCGGAGAGCCAATCTATTGGTGAGACACATTTCTTTCCCTTTCCTTTCTCCGAAAGTCTAATTACAATGTTGTTTGAGAATTTTGGAAAATTTGAATACCCTTGGGATGTTGAAACCGGCATGGTCCTATTGCTAGGAACTGGTATGTTCCGGAATGTGCTTCAGGTCTTGTCTAGAGTTAAACAACTTTTTAAGGTCACCCAGAGATCTGCCCAAAGGCTGGATAATTGTAAGTGGCACGGTGTGGGGGTAGTATGGGCAAATGCCTAGGGCAGTGTCACCTCCAGTGTTTTGGAACTTCACCCTTGAACAAGCGCAGAATCCTGAAGAACTAGTAGAACATTTGGAAAAAGTATGCTGTCACCCCAGCGATTCCAGGGAGACAGAAATTACTGTGATGTGCTGGGGCCTAGCCCATGCCTATCGAGCCCTGTTCAACACTATGAAGTACCATCAAGGGGAAGAGAAGGTCTCTGGATCTAACAAGAAGGCCACAGCACTGTGGCAACTCCAACTCCCGTGACAGGCACTGGCGCTGCTCAAACCCCAGTGACAGGTGCTGCAGCTGAACCAGCAAACCAACCCATACCAGTATCAGTTACCCCCATACAGAAGAAGAAATATATAAAAAATCAGTTCACTTAGCGAAGGATGAAGATCAGCCAGGGTCATCACAGGAACATGAGGAAGAGGCAGAACCAGAGGTAATCACCCAATCCCTATCCCTGTGTGAGCTGCGGGATACACAAAAAGATTTTGGCCATCGTATAGGTAAGCACATTAACACCTGGCTGCTCTGATGCTGGGAATATAGGGCTAGTAGCCTGGAATTAGAAGGTA
>VYZV01043705.1:17877-28114 GCA_013401275.1 Pandion haliaetus | reverse complement strand
TGCAATTGCTTACCACCTGCTGATCGATGCCTAGCCAGTGTTCGGCACCTCCTGGCCAATCCCCCATTTATGTACTGAGCATGATGTTCTATGGTATGGACTATCCCTTCGGCTAGTTTTGGTCAGCTGTCCTGGCCATGCTCCCTCCCAGCTTCTTGTGCACCTCCTCACTGGCAAAGCATGGAAAACTGAAAAATCCTTCACTTACAATAAGCACTGCTTAGCAACAACTAAACATCAGTGTGTTATTACTATGATTCTCATACTAAATCCGAAATACAGCACTGTACCAGCTACTAAGAAGAAAATTAAGGTCCCAGTTCACTGGAGGCTAGCAAAGGTGACACCCATCAACAAGAAGGGATGGAAGGAGGATCCAGGGAACTACACGCCTGTCAGTCTGACCTCGGTGCCCGGGAACATTACGGAGCAGATCATCTTGAATGCCATGATGTGACATGTACAGGACAACCCAGTGTTCAGGCTCAGTCAGCATAGGTTTATGAAAGGCAAGTCTTGTTTGACTAACCTGATCTCCTTCTGTGACAAGATGACCCACTTAGTGGATGAGGGAAAGGCTGTGGATGTGGTTTACCTGGACTGTAGTAAAAACCTTTGACACCATTTCCCACAGCATTCTCCTGGAGAAACTAGCTGCTCATGGCTTGGATGGGCATGCTCTTACGGGGCGGGTAAAAAAATTGGCTGGATTGCTGGGCCCATTTGTGGTGAATGGAGTTAAATCCAGCTGGTGGCCAGTCACAAGTGGTGTTCCCCAGTGCTCAGCACTGGGGCCAGTTCTTTATCAATGATCTGGAAGAGGGGATTGAGTGCACCTTCAGTAAGTTTACAGATGACACCAAGCTGGGTGGGAACGTTGATCTGCTTGAGGGTAGGAAGGCTCTACAGAGGGATCTGGACAGGCTGGATCAAATGGGCTGAGGCCAATTGTATGAGGTTCAACAAGGCCATGTGCTGGGTCCTGCACTTGGGTCACAACAACCCCATGCAATGCTACAGGCTTGGGGAAGAGTGGCTGGAAAGCTGCCTGGTCGGAAAGGACCTGGGGGTGCTGCTCATAGCCATTTGAATATGAACCAGCAGTGTGCCAAGGTGGCCAAGGAGGGCAATAGCATCCTGGCCTGTATCAGAAACAGTGTGGCCAGCAGGAGCAGGGCCAGGTAAGGCCGCCTCTTGAGTACTGTGTTCAGTTTTGGGCCCCTCACTCCAGGAAAGACATTGAGGTGCTGGAGTGTGTCCAGAGAAGGGCAACGAAGCTGGTGAGGGGCTTGGAGCACAAGTCTGATGAGGAGCGGCTGAGGGAACTGGGGTTGTTTGGCTTGGAGAAAAGGAGGCTGAGGAGAGACATTATCATTCCCTACAACTACCTGAAAGGAGGTTGTAGTGAGGTGGGTGCTGGTCTCTTCTGTCAGGTGGTTGGTGATAGGACGAGAGGAAATGGCTTCAAGTTGCAGCAGGGGAGGTTTAGATTGGATATTAGGGAAAATTTCTTTACTGAAAGGGTTGTCAGGCATTGGAAGAGGCTGCCTAAGGAAGTGGTTGAGTCACCAATCCTGGTGGTGTTTAAAAGATGTGTAGATGTGGTGCTTAGGGATCTGGTTGAGTGGTAGACTTGACAGTGTTAGGCTTATGGTTGGACTCGATGATCTTAAAGGCCTTTGCCAACCTTAGTGATTCTATGATTCAATGAACCTGTTCTGGAACTGCAGCTGGACAATGAGACCTGTGAACCCAAGTGGTCAGGGATGCTTCCACCGTCCTCTGCTTCCTTTGAGGATTGAGTGAGTGACTTGTAGTCTTTCCTATGATTTTCAAGTCTAGATATGATTGTTATAATGATACAGCAAACCATGTATTAAGATCTGACCTGACCTGCAGAGGGTCCACTTGATTAGAAGTCGTAAGTTAAGTTAAGGTCTAGGTCATTAGAATTCAGAAGTTAAGTGGTATTATAAATTCTGTATTATGCTACTTATAGATTGCACTATATTGATTCTGCTTGTAGAAATCCTGTGCCATACTATTAATAAATTCTGTGTTATACTAATCATTAAATTCTGTTAGAAAATAAAGCTTTAATTGTAACTACTATTAAGTGCCATCATGATTCCGCCAGGGATCCCTAAAAGGACCTGTCTGTCCCCTCAGTGTTGCGTGACACCAAAACAACACTAAAAGGGAGAGACGGCAGAAAGTTTTTGTACATAAGTTTGAACTGTATCTTTATCTGGGATGAGCTACACAAATTAGGGAATTTGGACTACAAGTGCTAACATAATTGCAAATAGCCTCATAACTCTTTGAGTGACCTGACTATACATTAACTAGACTAAAAATAAGTTCTTGGTTCTGTATATGAGTTGTGTTTCCTTGGTCTATGAGAATTTCTTGGAATGTTTAAGTTGATACCCTTGCCTTTGAGAGCCCCCTGTTAAAATTTTAATGTAACAAATGATAGAGAATATGGCTAGCCTTTCTGTGAGCTCTCATAAGGCTGTTTTCATAGAAGTATTTTGCTTAAAGCATGACAACTGATTTTCAGCAATCCAGCATCTAACACATCTATTAGTGAGGCATAAAGACAACCTAGGCTGTAATTTGCAATTCAATGCAAGACAAATGTCAGTTATACAGAGCTACGCAATTAAAGTTACAGTAGGAACAATATATGACAAAGGAGCACATCACTGTGGTCCTCTTCTCTGGGACTTAATGTAGGGAAAGATGTAAAAAAATAAAAAATGGGCAAGGATTTAAAAAAGAAAAAATAACTTTATCAGCTGTCATCAGAGAAAAAGGAAAGAGAAGAATTTAGGACATGGTTCTAGTTGATACAATTTAATCTATCTTCCTCTCCCTACCTTATCAAAAAGACATCATGGTTTGCCTGCTCAATAACCACTTCAAACTTTAATGTAAGAGGCAGAGGCAAATTTTCTAAATGGCTAGTGTCTTTACAAAGTGTGGAATTCCAGGACAAATTTCCTGCTCTTAAAAGTGACGTTAGAAATGGTCTTTAAAAGGGTCACGGTATGACTGACACACTCAACAGAAGTGAGTCCTCATAAACAATATTTGGATTCTACTCTTTAAATTTTTAATATGGAAATCTTCATTGTGCCTAACGAAACCCAAGCAGAAATTCTTCAAAAAACAAACACAAAACTTACAGCAGAGTAATGAGTCAGCATTTTCCAGGTGGCCTGTGGTACCTGCACAGGTATTCAGCCTCGACCTGTGGTCTCAGGAAAGTAACTGAGGTAAACCTTTGCCTCAGTGGAAGATTCTGTGACTCTGATGATCCACGATGGTTCGTCATTTGATATTGACCTTTATTTGATACCAACACGTGTCTGGACCATTGAGTTTTGTTGGCTTGGTTTTTTTTAAATACCTAGCATTAGGTTGAAGTGGTCATGTCAACATCATTTTGGGCTTTGTCCAGCAATCAGGAAGAGAAGACACATCCAGAGATTTTCTAATTTATTAATGCTTTCAAATGGATATAGCTAAGAACATGACTCAGTAACAGCTTTTTCTGTCAGATTCAGAGGCTCTAGTTTCACTTCCTGCACATGATCCAGCTAGGATCAGTGCTGTATTTATAAAAGTACCTCAGAATTAGCATACTGCTCAATACTGAAAACTTCTACAGCCAAAAAACATTGGTAGACAACAACATAAAATATTTATAATCAGTTGTCATCTTGATTTCAGTGGGACAGCTCACATCAAATAGATCTTGTAAGTGTTTAGGATCAGCCCCAGGCTCTGTCTCTAAACTTTTGTTAGGCATAATCAGTGTCTCACACACAGAAACATTAAGAGGTTTTTCAATTGCTGTAATGTGTGAAGTAGCATACATTATTTTTTAATCTTGTTTCTTAGAATTGTAGAATAAAATTAAGGCAAGCTTGTAAAGCTAAAATTCAAATAAGCATTGAACAGGTTGCTCAAGGAGGTTATGGGATCTCCATGACTGAAGGCTATTAAGAATAGATAACACAAATCAGCTTTGGTATAGCTGATTTTACCCTGGGACAAGAGGACAGACCACATAGCTTCTTGAGGTCCTTTCAAGAGCTAATCATGATTCTGACACGCCCATGCAGAGAAGCAAAGAAATATAAAGCACTTCTTGCTTCCCTGGCAGGGCTGCAAACCTGCAGACTGCAGGGCATTGAAGACAACAATGTCTCTGGGTCAGCAAGTTGTCGTGAAGAAGCAAGTAACTATCACAGCTATAATTCAGTTGCAGGCTGCTTCCTCCCTAGAGCAAGAAAGAAACACAAAATTTATTGCAATTCTGAATGAAAACTAATTGTCTAGCCCAGTCCTGAGTTCTAGACATATCCTTATTGCTGAAAGAAACTTTAACGTTTCAACCTATCCCTTAGAAAGAGTATTAAGAGGATTGAGCGTACATTAAATAATGGTTATATATGGCCTTAGAAAAGATGAGAGTAGATATTTGACTATATCTGAAATCAGATTTATGGAGATGGATGATTAGAAATTAGGAAATGTACAGAGTGTGTCAGGTATGGTTATTATATGGTGAAATGGCTTTTAAAATTGATAGGGCCATGACCAAACAGTGTATGTCCAAAAGGGTTAAGGAAGTAAGGAGAGAAATTGAAGAAGCTTTGGCAGACATTTTTATATACTTCTGGTCTTCAAAATAGATCAAGCAAAATCTGAGAGGACTGGAGAGTAGCCAACATAATGCCATTATTTTAAAATGGCCTAAGGAGAGACAAGGGAGGTAAAGACTCACTAACTCATTGGAATTCTCAGAGGATATGGCTGTCAACCGAGACAAAGGAGATATGCACATCACTTGCACTTTCAGAAAATGTTCAGCAAAATTCTGCATTGTAGCTACTGTTTTGGTTGCAAAGTCAAGAAATTAATTAAAAGCAGACATATTAAACTGAATGGAGTAACCCAGCTATAATAAATGCATGCTGAAAATAGAAAATAAAGTTAATAAGGATGTTTTTGACCAAGAAGGCTGTTTAAAAACACGTTTAAATGAGAAGTGACACAGCTAGACTGCTAACTGCACTTCTCCTTTCAAAGAGTCTTCCCAAAGGAGGTTACTTGCTTGAGATTGACTTGCTAATGTAGCTTCTTTCAAGTTTGACATGTTTGTAACACTATTGTTCTACCCGCTGCTGTCAGAGCTCCCTCTGCCATACCGCCCTTCTTCACTTTGTTAAAACAGGTGAATTTACATGCTCATGAAAACATTTTCCTGTCATCCCCAGAAAAGAATTACTCTTTGCTTGCACCATGGGGAGCTGCAGCATAAGGTTCCCACACTGTCCTGTGAGACTGGGGGGAAAAAAATTCTGTATCTATAACCATTCAGGTCATGACAACTTTATTGATACTACTAGCAACAGAATAATTTTATAGGTGAGGGCTGTGCCATAGGCTGAGGTCACAAATAAGCAGAACAAATAAGCATATTCCATTGAACTGTTATCTAGCAAGAACCTTTGGTAACATGTCAAGCTAGATTTAGATTAGTAGGAAAGAAGAAAAGGCTCTGAATCTGATTACTAATCCCCTGAGCGATCTCGTCCTACTACAATTGTTATTTACATTTCTAGACTGCTTTTAAAGATGGAAGAGATGAGTAAAAAACTCCAGAGAGATATATCAAAAAGCTTTTATACCTAGAGTTGGTATCACCAGCCTTGCTTACCAAATATACTACCAACAAAGAAAGGAATTTATTATTTGCTCAATATCTTTGCATTGGGTCTGGCTAAGTTGGAGTTAATTCTCCCCATAGCAGCCCTCGTAGTGCTGTGCTCTGCGTTGGTAGCTAGAAAGGTGTTGATAACCACTGGTGTTTTGGCTACTGCTGAGCAGTTCTGGCACAGCATCAAGGCTGTCCTCCAATATTTTCACTCCCCTCAACGGCAGGCTGGGGCCAGGCAAGATCTTGGGAGGGGACATAGGTGACCCAAACTAACCAAACAGATATTCCATACCATATGATGTCAGCTTAGCTATAAAAGCTAAGTTAAGGAAGATGGAAGGGGGGGCTTTTTCGTCTTCCGAAGCAACCACTATGCGTACTGAAGCCCTGCGTCCTGGGAAGTGGCCACACATCGCCTGCTGATGGGAAGGAGAGAATAATATCATTGGTTTTCCTTTGCTTTTGCGTGCACGTCTTTTGCTTTCACTTTATTAAATTGTCCTTATCTTAACCCATGAGCTTTTTGTTATATTTTCTCTCCCCGGTCTAGCTGAGGAGGGGGAGTGATAGAGCAGCTTTGGTGGTCACCTGGTGCCCAGCCAGGGTCAACCTACCACAATCTTCTATAACATTAACAAGGGACTGTATGAAATTTTGTTAATCAGATTTGCGATTAACATGGGAATTAGTTGGGAATATTTTTCTAATGTTAGTACAGTCAGAAAATACTAAGAAATATTTTTAAATAATTAAAAACTTTCCTTTTTTAAGTCTTGTTTTACTCAATAGGTGGAGGACATTTTCAGCATTGCCTTCTTTTCCCACTGATACTTGATATTTTAAAAGTTATTTTAAATATTTTAGCTGGCTTTGTGTTCTGAGATGGCTATCTGTGCTTTATACTGGTAGCATTCTTTTTGAGGATGGGTGGAAACTAGCTAGAGAATCATATTTTTATGCAGGTCTTCTTTTAAGAAGCAACAGGTTATACCATACCTTTGCAGGTTCTACTCATCATCTTTGTGAATTTTAAGATCCTGTTTGTATCAGAAAATTTAACAAGGTCAAACAACTATATAATATGGATCAATTCCCATTCCAATGATAATTTATATGTTCTTACATTGCATTTGAAGAAACTGTATTAGTGGCACCAGCTTCGCTGATCTGCAGAGGTGCATGAGTTGTATCTCGTCACCCTACTCTCCATGGTGTTTTCAGCACAGTAAAGTTGTGTGAATAAGAAATTTTTTGCTTCATTGGGTGAACTGAAAAAACTCTCAGGAAAATTGTCTAGCTGAAATGAAATACTTCAAATATATCACTAAAATTAACACCCTAACCAAAAAGTCATTTTAGACTTAACAAAGATACTCAGTTTAAGCAGAAATGAACACCTTTGACTCCAGTGTCAGTTTGACATACTGTTTATTTCATATTTTTAAATATTTTGAATTAAATTACAAACCTTAACTCCAGGAGAACATTGAGAATCCAGTCCACCTAATTTATATGAAGGTGCCTATATAGAGAGCAGAGTGCTAAATACTCTGAGGGTCTCCATAAGGAAGTTCCATCCATCTTAGGGACTTCAAAGGGCATATGTATTTGGAGGTCTCAGTTTCATAATACACTCAATCCAAGGCCTGGAAAACATGCTACAGTGCAGAAGACGTGAGTTCAAGTCTTACTTGTCATTGGATCTGTGTGTATATTTTTATTATACCTCCAGAAGGTGAATAGTATTCTACTAGCAGGTATTGTTACCAGGACTGTCTTCACATTTTATAACATTGAGCACTAACCATTTAGAAGACGCAGCCTCTGTAGGAAGTGATCTTATGGTCATGGTTTTCCTAACAAACAGGAGCTACAGGCTACTGTCAAGTTGATTTTAACAATTTCGTTATTCATTTGGCATCAAAATAAAAGCAAATCTCTGTACTAAACTTTGGTCCAAGGTGTATGTTCTGAATCTTAAAAACTGTGTTCTGAGTTCTCAAAACTGACTTTTAAACAATCCAAGGACAAGGAATTTAAGAAAAAATAGTAATATTTAAATCAATAAATACAAAAACATTAAGAAAATACAAATAAAAACTGAATATGAACAATCACCTACATGCAAAATAAATGTATGGGCCAAAACTGTTGATATGGCTTGAATCAAGCAGTTTCTTGTGGAGCTGTGTACATGCCATACAAGTGCAAGTGTAGTCCTACAGTCCTAAAAAGACTTCTCCACAAAAAACACCCCATCTCTTACCTGTTTAAGGACTCTGTCTCTCAGAAATTTATTCACGCTACCTATCATTAACTGTCAAGGTATTGTGTTGTACCAGGTGCAGGTTCCCAGGTGCTGGCGGGGGTCTGCAGGGATGACCTCTGTGGGGAGCGGCCGGGGCTGCCCCGTGCCGGACACAGCCGGTTCCAGCCGGCTCCAACCCACCCACCGCCGGCAACGGCTGAGCCCCTCGGCCAAGATGATGGTGCCTCTGGGAAAATGGAGTTAAGAAAGGGCAAAAACGTGACGCAGGCGGTGAGGAGTGAGGAAAAAAGTGGGAGAAAGAGCCCTGCGAGCACCGAGGTGAGAGGAGGAGGAGGGAAGGAGGTGCTCCAGGCGCTGGAGCAGAGATCCCCCTGCAGCCCGTGGAGAAGACCATGGTGAAACAGGTAGATATTTCCTGAAGGACTGCGGACAATGGAGAACCCATGCTAGGGCAGGGGAAAAACATGAGGAGAAAGGAGCGGCAGAGAGGAGCTGTTATGGACAACTTGTTATGTGTCAGTTGGGGTGGGGGANGGGAAGTGTTGTTCTAATTTGTCTTTGCTTCTCACTCACCAAACGTATTTTAACTGACAACAAATTAAATTAATTTTCCCCCATATGAGACTACTTTGCCCATGACAGTCTTTGAGAAAGTGGCTGGGTGGGGTCTGGCACTAGCCAAGTCTGACCCACCACATATGTATGTAGCTTAAAGTCAACTTCTTCTGACAAGAGAGAAGCAACTCTGACTACATGAATGGGCAGAGGAAATGACTCCCTGAAGCATTTCTATCTCTTTTCATTGTCCTTAGAGGGACCTAAGATTAAAAAAAAATCAATTTATAAAGTCTAATGTTAGGTGAGATGAATTCTGCTGTGGTTGGCACAATGAGGGTTAGAAATGGAACACAAATAGAATTAGTAAAAAATCAACAGATAAGAGACCTTCAGTCAGAGAACATATTCTACATACAAGACTTTGGGGAACCTTGACCAACAACTGAAAGGTAAAAGGCCTCTCAACTCCCAGCTACTGCACTGAGCAGTAAAAATAAGAGTAGCTTGTGCTGTTTAAATGGGGAGATATCAAATACTGGAGTTAATGTTGCAGTAAAACAGAGGATTCAGCTAAAAATGGAAAATGCAAGCTCACTTCTGTTTCAGACTGTCTTTGGCATTAACTCCTCTCACTAAGCACAGGTATTTTGGGAGTCTTATACTACCACCCATGTAGTTATTTACATTTTGACCATCAGTGTTCAACATCCAAATCTAAATGAGAAAGGTAATAAAGGAAGTTACATTGTTTTGCTATTTTTGTCTTCATTCGTTTAAGAGTTTCTCAAGAGATGATTTTTCATACTTTCTGACTCACTCTGCTTGCTTCCTTCTAGTTAGCAGGGATAGCCCTGTGGTTTTGCACCCAGTTTTCAGATCCGTCATCCCCTGAAGGTCAGTTCCTCAGCCATGAACTTTACTCATAGGAAATCCTAATTCAGTAGTGTTGCAATACCAAAATGAATACAATGGAAAAAGTGAAGATGACTTTGTAAAGAAACCCGTATTTCCAATAGTGTACTTCATCACTGTTACCCACAGCTTCTAAGGCCTGACTATTAAAAAAAAAAAAGTATTTACCCCTAAAGAGCTAGAATAAGAGATTTCTCTCTTTTCAATTTTTCTTCAATGTGCTAATATTTGTTTATAACTAATTCATAAACATGAACTGTATGTACACAATAGAGAAAAAAATAAAGAAAACCTTCTCTTCAGCCATAAATAAATATATTGTAAATCATTAATTCCCAAATGGTAGTCTTTCAGTGCTGTATGCTTAAAAATGTGACTGAACTTCAGACATGCACTCTACAGAATTATAGCCCTTGGGAAAAATATACTGACTTTTTATTTTGATAAGATATGGAATATTATAATTAAAGTAATGGCATAATGATATCATCTTTATTGAAATGGAAGCACTGGACTGCAAAAAAGGAATTAGAAGACAACGATTACCATAGGGATTTATGTCAGGTATTCCTTTTGCTTTGTTTTCAGCTGTGAAAGAAAAAAAAATGTATAAATACTTGTGCTGTTGAATTGCTTAGGAAGAACCAGGGACTAGATATAATATAAAACAAACTTTGCAAATATTTAATAACTTATAAATTACATTGAGTGATATAATAAATAAAAGAAATTTAAAGTATTGCTTTCAGCACTTCAACTTGCTG
>VYZV01043704.1:14267-43542 GCA_013401275.1 Pandion haliaetus | reverse complement strand
AAGACTGTATTATTCATCATTCTTAGAGCTGAACAGTTTGCAAAGTGTCTTTCAAAATCTTTTACTTTTTCATGAAATGTGGCTTCAATGAATTCTTTGTGTGAACGCTTCAATAAAACAGACTTTTAAATGTAGAAAAACAAATTTTTAGATTTTTATTAAGCACATTCAAAAAGTTAGTTTGCCCTCAGGTAAAGTAATAACAGGACAACGATCACAGTTATGTGCTCCTTTAGTTATAGGGAAATTAAATCATTCCTAGATACCAAAGAAACTGTCACATGTGAACACACACACCTTTGTATGTTCACATCTACCAAAAATAATGTTAATCTTATTGTACCTTAGATACCATGCATCTTGGAATGCTATTGATTTACTCTCTCTGACCCTCAAAGTAAGGAGGGGGGGGGTGGGGGATGTGGGAAATTATAGCCATGGCAAGACTGATTTGAAAGAAACTACTGCATAAAGTCAGCTTTGGTTGCATACACCAAATTAGAATATGTCTTTGATGTTCTGGGCACAAATTTTGGCTTGAATAAAACAAAACCTTGAGAAGCAGCAGCATGTAAATCATTCATGAATAGAGCTTCTATTTTCTTGTAACTTGTAGCTATTTACTGTAAATAGGGAAGGATAATCTCTCATGTAATGTAACTGTAATACAAAATGGGTATCCTTCAGCATATTGGGCATAATATTGTTGAATTTCTGTAAAGCAAAACTGAGCTAAACTAAAATATCCCTCAGAGCAAATTGCTTGAAATGAAACATGGCTTAAGTGGGTATTTAGTTCTTAACAATACGAATGATCTTGAAGAAAAAAAATATTATTGGAAGTCTTTTTTTTTTGGTGATGAAAAATTCACCAGTTAGTGATAAATAATAATGACAGGCAAATGACACATTTTGAATGAATAAATGAGATCAGCATCTCTATTTTAGTCATAAATAATTGATACATGTTTCTCTCAAAGCTAAATTTGACTTTGATTTGGTTTGGGCTTGAAAAATACTATGGCATGCAATGGTAGTGAATGTTTAATTATGAATAGTGTTACATTGCCTTACATGAGCTGTGTGATGCAATACCTAAAAGACTGTCTGGAAATCAGAGTTCTTGGGACTTTCTTGGGAGACAGCAGTGGATATCAGGTAGGGTTTAAGAGGGAATATCACTGCTTTACATAACATAATGTTGAGAAAATGGATGTGGTTCCCAAAGGAGCCGCAAGAACAATTCAGGGTTAATAAATTAACAGTCAAGTCCTAAGGCCATAGGCATCCTATTTGGCAAAAGGAACTTAAAAGCCTATATCAGATCCTGTAGATGAAAGCTGACCACAGCCCATTCAGAATTAGAGCAAGGGAAACTTTTGTGCAGAAATGTAATTACCAACTGGAACAGTTTCCCAAGAGATGGCATGAACTTATAACTTAGAAAAGTCATCATAAGTGAATGTATCTATGGAAGATGTAGTATAGTTCAAATAGAAATTACAGGTTTAGTGCAGGGTTTACCAGGGGTGGCCCATAGCCCTGTTTGTGTGGGATGTCAAGCTAGCCAATCATACAAGTCCCTTTGATTTTAAAGATGAGTAAGTGCCAAAAATCCCAATTAACTTCAACAAGTGAACCGTAGAACAATATAGTAGCTAACAACTATTCTAAGGGATATGTAGTTTCTTCCTCCCAAGTCAAGAAGAACAGATACTATGTACATGTCCATTCAACACAGGAAGTTGGTATTTGGGGTTTGTTCCATATAGCTTTTAGAAGCATTATTAAATTTTAGAGCTGTGACTATCTGGAAGAAATCATGTAATTCTTGCCTACTGAGGGTCAGCAAGGGACTGAGAAGCTTCCTTATTTATAAATGCAAGTCAAAATTGAAAATCTCAATCTGGGATTACATGTATTCCCCAAATTATGCTGTAATTAAGGGAGAGAATAGTCTAGTTTGTTCAGCATTGTTGGTTCATCGTAACAGCTAAATCTGTTTGATGGTTCAGTTCAGTAGCTGCATCTGGTTTTAGACTAGACTAGACTAGACTAGGAAATTAGAATAGGTTTTATAGGAAAAGGTGTGCAGAATTTATTCAATTATGCAGAGATTTGAAATGAGCATGATGGAGGTTAGAAAGCAGAGTCCTTGGGGGGACTAGAGTTGCAGCTGCAGTTCCGTGCTAAGCTATTAGGGACTATTTGCTGTTGCACTGAAAGGTGTTCCTGAGTGCTCCAAGACCCTGAACAACTTCTGTGGTGGTAGACACATGCTAGGGAAACTTGAGGTACAACCAACACTCTTCATGAATTCAGTGAATCAAGGCTCACTGTCTGGGCCTCAGGACAGGTGTCACAGTGTGGCTCACAGCCATAGAATTAAATTCTTCTTGCTGCAAAAACCAGAGAGATCTTACTCATACTGATTACCAGGAACAGATGCTGGGTTGTGCTGTCTTGACAGACCCTTTTCAGGAAGAAAGGACCAAAAGTTTCTCAGGGAATATGCTAACATTAAAAAGTATGGATGACTGTGACAATGACTAAGCCCGTGTCCCGTTTCTATCTCATATAGAAGTAGCCTGAGTGCAGAGAGCCATTCCTAGCCTTCTCGCAGACCCTATGCTTTTTCCAGGTCTGTGACGTATTTGCATGGCCTTGTAGTAACCATTGTTCTGTGACTTCACACAGATGGTTCTGTTCCCAGTCTGAGCAGATTACTTGGGTGCAGATATGTCTGTAGTGAAGAGGGTCTGCAGAACACGACTGTGATGGACGTGGCTTTCAGTGTGGATGGCTCCTGACAGCTGTCATTGGATCAGGATCTAGCTTTGGCTTGCTGTTGGAAGTGGATGAGTCAGGAATCAAGCTTGTGTTACAGAAGTTAAAGAGAGGTCCTGAATATGTGAACAAACCCAACAGCTTTTGAGAACGAGGAAATATAAAGGAGGGTATTGACCTACAAGGCAGTACTGAAAAGGTAGAAAATGGGACTGCAAATTGAAGATGAACCAACTGGAACAGACCAGACATAAGATTAACCACCTAGCAAAACTACATGAACCTTCAGTTCACCTTAACTTAAATGAACCCCTCAACTGTTTTTTCAGTAACCATGAACTTGTCAGGCTGGTACTCTGCTTGTTTGGCACTCTGTGTCATGTGGCTGCTTTTTATGCCCTGAAACCATTACCCTGTTTGCGGGACTGCAGCCTAAGTCATCACAATGCATGCATGTCTTAAGAAAATTACCACATACCGTCATATTATCACTCTCCATTTCATCTTTCAGTGGTGAGAAGTTCATTTACCCTTTCATCTGTTTGATCAGGTTTTTAAAATCTGCAGTTTTCAAACTCACTAAATGAAGGTGAGCTGGAGTTTGCTTCACTAGCAGCTTTTATTTCTGTGTGAAATCCATCAGCAATGTTTTTGTTTCCCTTATTATTTCTGTGTATTATAGGGTGAGCTTCATTTAAACAGAATATTAGCTTGATAACTTCTTAGAATTTTGTTTTATGTTCAGTTGTGACTAAGCATCTTCAGTTTCTTTATAGATATTAGCCACATGTTAAAATATGAATGTAAAAACTTTGGAGGATGTTTCAGAGGTTCTTTTTATTTTTCTTGTTAATAATAATAAAATTTTATATTTGTATTGCATTAAGTGTTTCCAACATTTTTCTCTGTGTATCATATATGCATATAATGTAATACATAGGAATACAAGTTATGGCTTGTTGGAACCTTAAAGGTTATGTGCACATTAAACCCAACTAATTCAAGCACCAGGCATGCAGATAGGCAGGACTATACCTCCAGTCTTGAAAGAATACAGCCAAAATTTTCAGGGTATCTTTTTTCTTTTCTTTTTCTGAACATCCTGCCTGACTACTACTCACAGCTTCACCATAGACACAAAGCTTGAGTATAGGAGCACAGGTTATTAGGAATGTATAAAAGACAGGCTTTGATAAGGGGGAGAGACTCGGAGAATCACCCTGATACGTAGAGGCAGATGCACAACGTGTCTCACTTATCCCCATGGTGCAGCCCACCTAAATCAGGTGGAGAAAAGTGTAGGCAAATGTTAATTTTGTCACCCCACGGCTGAGGGCTAGGCCAGGAATCTGCTGCTCCTGTCATGGGAAGAGACAAAGGACAAAGCTGGGAGGAGAACCAGAAGAAGCACCATTTATACAGGGCTTGCTGTTCCTGCTGTCAGAGGTAAGGACAAAGGAGAGTAATACTGCTGCCTTGGTTCCGTGGAGCACCTCCCCCTCCATCCCTCGCAGTCCCTGCAGCTACCTTATCCCCTTGGTGTTTGCAGCAACAGAATCTCACTGGGCTACCCAGGGCTATGCCAAAGGTGAAGCAGGCAGTAAAATCACATCCATTTTGCTCCCCCTACAACTCTGATGCCAAAGACAACTGCCTCTTCTGTCCAGGGAGTCAGGCAATCTAAAATTCCCTCCTTTCTTGCAGTAGCAACAACCTAATCACATGATGATTTTTCAGATACTGGGGAATCATAAAATCAAACTACTACAAGCAAGAAACATTGGAAGGCCTGTTTGGATCTTCATTTCCTTTCCTTCTTTTTGTCTGCAGCAACACAAAAGTAGAAGGTGCGGACTCTGTGAGCGACAAGCAATACTACAAGTAGTTTACTGAAGTACTTCTCGAATTGTTAGACAAAACCAGGGACAATAGCACTGCCTTTCCTTCTCCTTGCTCATCAGCCTCCTTAGCGGCTGACTGAACATCTTTGTTGTAGGCTGTGGAAGCTGCTTGTCAGTACTTCATTTTCCCTTCACACTCCTAACAAAAGGAAAACAGGAAGAAGAAAAACAGTGAAGAAATACATTAATGCAAAATAAAGATTAATTTTCCCTCTGGGATCAAATATGGAAAAAATATACTCAAAATCTGTTGTTTCTGTTCATACTAATATTGCTAATATTTCATGTACGTCTGTTTTGAAAATGCAGCAGAACATGCAGCTGGAGATTGGGTTCCAGTCAGTGTTATACAACTTCTGTGAGGACATAAAAGCCAGGTCCTTTGATTATCAGCAGTGAGACCACTACTTACTGCATCTTTTGTTGCCCCAGTTTAATCAGCAGAAGCCAAGATTTTGCCTATATTAACAAAATACTCAGTATTTTATGTTTGATGAGTTTTAGGTTTGCTGAATGTGACTCTCTTTGAAGTTCAATGATTGTCATAAATGCAATTTTTCCTTTTCAAGACAGAAATAGCTAATATAAAGTATTAATATCACTGAGTTAATTTTTGTTTACGAGTATAGGAAGATAAGGTTTATTAAGGATTAACAGTTTCTAACAGACTAACTAATTTTACTGGGGAAAACAAGTTTTTGGACACAGAAGTCTTGCTGACAATATGGTGTTACTAAGAGCCTATCTAGATTTGTGTGTGCTTGTTCATTTTTATAGGTGTATTGGTTTGTTTAATGAAATACATAATCTCTCCTTACAGACCTTACCTCTACAAAAATGTATGTCAGTAGTCTTGGGCTAAGAATCTTAAAAGAATGTTGCACTTACCCACAAACTTGACATGATAAAATCTAATATATTCATTAAAAAAGCAAAAACATTCATGTATACAGATACTCACACAATCTTTTCTCTACAGCTACACCATGACAAAATAGTATAATTCACTGCTTCTTAGATTATTTTTAGATTATTTTTACCTTTCTTTTTTTCTTCTATGTTTAACTTCCTGTCCCATAATACAGTGTTAAAGCTGATAGAATAATTTAAGCCTGTGTTTCTTACTGATACATGTTTGTATGTCTTTTGTGTGCAATTGTGCTGAATTTCCTGGGTTTAAAATGCTTTGTTTCATAATAATTACAACACTACTGGCATTTTACTCTTAAAGCTGGGAATATGTATCATTATTTTAATTCTACGTGTTTAGATGTGTCCTAATATATAGAAAAACATAAAATGACTGAACTAGAACCCCAGAGAGAAAGCTATCATGCAATACTTCTAATAAACCGAAGGTGATGACTTTAGAAAAGTTTTTATCTTGTTAGTTCTCAGGAAACTTCTTTCATATGAAAAGAGTAAGTGCCAGAAGTTGAATGTTGAGACTGAAAGAAAAGTTTGTCTGTATTTGTCATACAAAACAAAGATTTAATTCCTGATTGAACACAAAAGAAAATTCAATCCTACCTAAAGAAGCATGAGCACACCACAAACAGCTGCATATTGAGTTTTAAATTTCCTGCCCATTCTCTTTAACTTTCTGCCTAGAGTTTTGCTTTAATTGATCTACATTTCCATTGCTTTTGTAAGAGGACCAGTAAACTGCATCTTCAGCAATCAGCAATCTGTTCAGGCTAGGAAAGTTTGTGATTGTTTTAAAATACTGCATAGACAAAGTATTTCCCATTAAGTGAAAGGCTATTTTCCCTTTCTGTATAAATCTATGACTATTGACCATCTCATAAAGGCTTCTACCATATTAAATACAACCATGACAGTCCACCAACTGAGTAATCCATTATTTTGTAACACCAGTCTATGCTCTGGGGATGAATTTATTGAACTTTAAAACAGAATGTCATCAACAATCCATTTCATCTGGCTTCATAACACCCTTCTACCAATCACCCAGTGAAGCCATCCTATTTCACTTACCCTGTCCCATTCAATGAACTGTAAGTACATTTTTGCCTAATGATAAGGGCACTGGGGGCCATATATAATTCAGAGGCTGCTTGAAATGCATCAGCCAACTGTCCTTATATGTTAATCCACTCACTGGGGGCTTTCATTTGATGTCTAATGTAAATCCATGTTTGTAAGCTTCAGCATTATTATCATTATTGTAAAAGGAGATAAAAATGAAGCAGTAGCACAGGTACTAATGACACCTGAGAACTGGAGTTGTATACTATGAAAGCTAGTTAATACAGTTCCCAAGTGCAAAAGAAATGAATTAACTTTTGCATAGCATTTTGAAAGCACAAAGCAACACTCTGGTAAGCTTTTCTTTAACCTAGGTATCTAGCTCTAAAAAAATTAGCTGCCTAGTTACCAGAAAGCCAGGCTAGTTTGAGAAAAGAAGACTCTTGCACCGTGGGTGATTTTCAGTCATTTCACATGGAGCAGCAACAGAAAGCATAATATATTTGCAGAAAATTTAATTTAATTATAAACTACTATTCAGTCTGCCAAATGACAAATTCTCTGATGCCTTTTGCACGTACAAAAGGGAAAGAATGAAAAATCTATCTCGCAAGAAATTTAGGTCAATCAATTTTTTAGTGCCTTTTCTTAAGCTAGCCAAAAGCTTAGTCACTAATAAAACCAGTAAACAGACTATCTCTTTATTAAAATAAATTGAAAATCTCAAATGTTGGTTAAATGAAATCTGTTGATATTCAGTGTTCAGTACAAAATTTTACACAGTGCTTTATGAGGTAAAATTTTAGATTAATTAAAGGCAGAGCCCAAAATATCTAGAAACATTGCTTCTGTCTCCACCCTGGACTCCAGTTCTATGATTTACTTAGCCCAGCTGGTGTCCCCCATCTATCAGAGCTTTCTTTGGCCTCCATGTAGATGCAGGAGTTTGCTGATCAGAGCAGTGGCAAACTTGAGAGCTCAGATGTATTATCCTTATAAAAGGAGGAATAGGCATAAAGGTCCTTTAAACTCTGCAACAGTCTAGCCTAGTGCTAGTTGTGAAGGTATTGTTTTTTCTTAGGATCCTCACAGAGCCAGTTCTCTCAAAGGAGCTTAAAAGTGCACTGGCTGGTAGCTGAACTCCTTCCCAAGATCATACGCTTCCATGAGTAAGGTGCATTAGTATGCTCCTCGGCATGCTCCATGCCACATGCAAAATGGTGGGACAGCTGCTGCAAGTCTCCAACAAAATTCAGGCTAAGTCAACTGAAGTTTTTACGGATGAGGATGTTATTGATGCAGGACAAAGAAAACACCTTTCTTTTTTTTGCTGCTGGGTTTACCATAGTCTAAGTTGGGAGTCCTTGGGCCAAATTACAATATTTCCTTCAAGATTTTGAATTTTTAAAAGTTTTTCATTTATCTACTTTAATGAGTATGCACTTGTGTCTGGAATTTACATACATTTATTAACTCTGAAATCTAACTGTTGCATTATACAAACTCTCCTGAGAGATCCAGCTAATCCTTCTATAAGTGGGAAGCATTTGCTTGTACGGTGAGTATTGAAAAAGGCTTTTTGCATGCTATATTTCTTCCAGTGATGTTAATCCTACAAATGAAATAAGAGAAAAATAAGCTAAGTAATAATACTAGGAACTGCCAAATTGCTAGAATAAACTAAAAGAGTTAACAGTGCTGATTGTGCATCAGCAAACATTCTTTTAGCCACAGAATCACAAAAGCAAAGAACACCTGAGGTTGGGAGGGATCTTTAGAGATTATCTAGTCCAATCCTTCTCAAAGCAGGGTCATCTAGGGCAGATTGCTCAGGAATTTTTCCATGTGGGTTTTGAATATCTCCAAGGTTGTAGATTCTACAACCTCTTTGGGCAACCTGTCCCAGTGTTCAACCAGTTTTACTGTAAAAATGGTTTTTATTTTGTTCAGATAGAATTTTCTGTCTTTCAGATTGTGCCTGTTGCCTGTTGTCCTGTCACTGAACACCACTAAAATGAGTCTGTCTCTGTCTTCTTACCTGTAGGTTTATTGTCTCTGTGACTTGAGTTACCGTTTGGGTATTTAAAATGAAGTGTGACAAAAATGATTTTCTGGATGTAAACTACAGGGCATATTTGGATTGTGCTTGTAGGTATCTTGGGTAATTCTGAAAAAGCTCCATAAAGAATACAAAACCTTGATTGTAACCAGGGCTAAATTTATGGTCGCCCAGAATCTTTTGGGGACATATACAACAGTAAAGTTATTCTGCCTTCAAAAAGAATCTGTTCATATGTAGTTGCTTTTCAGAACCTACTTCAGTGCAGAGGAAGCCTCATTAAAATTATGTTATATTTTAAAATAAGCATGCAGAATGATTCATAAAGCTATAGGACATAAGTTGGAATGTGGAATTAAATGATTGATTATTCAATGGCCAACTGAAAGTCATCTTCAAAGAAAACTTAAAATTGCTTTTAGGGGAGAAGAAAAAATATCTGCTCATGAAAGTTAAAAACAAGCAAGCAAACAAGAAACTCAGAAATCCCAAACACAATATACCTGTTGAAATTTTCGTGCATCTAAACTACAACGCTTTTATTTAGTATGTCTCTGAATCAAGATTGTCACCTAGGCAAGATGTGATTTCAGCAAATCAGTAGCATCTGAATTTTGAAATTGTGTATTAGAAAATATTTCCCACTTTTTTAGGCTTGTAACAAGCAAAGTTTTTTCATTAATAGTAAAATAAAACAGTCTATACACTTCTGAGGATCTCTTTATGCAGTACTGGAAAATAGCTGATCTCCGATTGCAAAAAGAAATTGTACAAAATCTTATCACGTGACAAATTAATTTTTATTTAGGTCATATTATATCTTTAAAGTTTCTGGCATATGCTGGAGCAAAATGCTCAGCAAGATTCTCCCACTGGTATCCAGTGAAGCACAATCCCTTCTCCAGTTTACTGCAGAGGATGTGAGAAATTGGAGGCACGGGAGGGTGAGGGAAGAGAAAGGAAGGAAGGAAGGAAGGAAGCGCAAAAAGACACAGACAGTGAAACCAGGGCAAAACTTCATCCGTCCTTTATTGGGCAGTAGTTTGCCTCTCTGAGCTGGCCTTAGTACTATTTTGTTTGAGGTTGCATGCAGGTCATGAGGGACGCCAGAAAGATTAAAGAAGGGAGGGAGAGCACGACAGCAGAGTGTTTGAGCCTTCTGGCTAAGACCCACAGATGTGAACGAGGACTTTGCAGTGAACTAGTGCTGTAAATCCCGCTACCTGAGCTGATCCAGCTGTAAATGGGTGAACACCTGCCTGAGCTAGGGACCTACAGACAGCTGAATGTGATGCTAACTTTACTGTTCCTGGTGTGCTGTCGGCTACTGAAGCTTATGCATCTTAATCATGTGTGCTAGGCCAAGAGCAGTCATTGGACTTTTGACCACACCATTCCCAATCCACTCCACATTTAGCTTTTGGATCCAGAGGTGTGTTGAAAAGGTATTTCCTAACTGTGTCAGAGAATCAGAACATACCTTTCTTGTCTATGTACAGATAAAAATAAAGGTAAGTTCTTTCCTGAATAGAGAGCCCACAGTTCTATGGCTGGTTATTCAATTCTGTAAGCAAAAATCATTCATCATAAACAGATACATTCAAACTCTCCTTCTTATTGATCCAGTTCCACTAAACATAATAGGTATCTTTCTGCTGAATTTAATGAAACTTGGATTAAATTTCTGGGAATAGATGCTCATCTCATCAGGCAGCATAAAAAATGGAGTTTGGTCTCCAGCCACAGCTACCAAAGCAACTTAATTTAAAGATATTGAGGATCACATACAAAATATTCATGTATGTGCCAGGTACTTTTGAATTAGAAGTACATTTGAAGAGAAAATTGCAATCTGCTAGCAGTCATTCCGCTGCAGCAAAAGGAGGCTAACTTCATCGAGTATGTTATTTGCTGTGAATTATTCACTCTGCAATGTTACCATGGTTACAGCTGTGTTACTTATCCTCACATCATTATTATTTTCTTTTTAGTCATTATGGCTACACTGTAAATAGTATTTTATTTTTTCTGAACATGCCATTTGCAACACGAATAAGAAACAAGGCTCACAGGAACATCAATATTGATATTATATGCAATGTGGCTTTGGCATTGACATTAATGTTCCTCTGCATAAGTGCAGCATGACATTCATATAAAGCAGCCGATCAACATTATTTTGCTGCCTTTGATTTCCATACTGATGTCAATGCATAAGGTAACCTAATGAAGGCATCATAAAAATAGTATCAACTCTTGTATCGCCACCATTGCAGTGTACATTACCATTAATGTAAAATATTGTTTTGAGGTAGAATCACAGCCAACTGTATTAGAATAAAAGTACCTCATGAGAATATTAATGAGTTTTGAAACAAAAAAAACCCAAAAATATCTATACCAAAACTGGTGGGCTTTTTCAGTTAATTCCACCTTCCTATTAATTTTTTTCTGATTGTTTGCTAGTATAATGACCTCTCACAGGTTGATAAATTAGCTTATTCTTCAATAGTGAATGACTAGTCAGCCAGAGATTTTGCAGTTCTTTGGGAGACAAAGAAAACAAATATTGAATGTACATTTTCTCAGTTGAAAAAGTTTCCCTTCCATGGAAAAAAGGAAGTCAGGATCTCTGAGCTGAGACAATAAAAGTCTTCATGTAAAATACACTATGATGCTGAAATCACTACAGAAATTACTAGAAATGTTTTAAATGTCAGGTATTTTATATTCTCATTGAGTAGTTTATATCCACAGATATGTAAGGTAGGATCTTTCTGACTTCTTTTAACTACCTACATTTAATCAGATAGAGTTGATGTTGATACCTAGATAACTTAGACTGTCTTTATGGGCAGTGGAGAGGAAGGATCACATTTGGGTATGCATTTATGTATCCTAAAGTAGATACCTAAGATGTGTCAGATGAATTGCATGCTAAAAATATTACCTTCGTCAAATAAATAGCTAAGCTATAAATGCCTGAAGTAAAATGAGACTAATCCTACCTACAAAATCTCTGCTCATCATGAAGCTGTTATTCTCACTTTTTTCGAGTTTGCCTTAGATCAGTCAAAGCTTTTAAATCACTGTTTCATTGTTGCAATCTCATACACTATTATTTTACTGATAACACTTCAACACTTTTCTTAAAGTCCACATCTGTCTTTTTTATTTACTCATATTGCCAAGACTGCAAAGATTTTAATCCATTTTGAAGATTATGATTAACCAAGAGCAAATTTGATGTCTGTGTAGCAGGCCCATGCTACTTAGTCTTGCTTCTGTATTTCTGATTTATCAAAAAGTTTCAGGTGAAGTCTTGTGTATACATTCAATAACACAGTTGCACAAATAAAGTACTGATTGCAGAGATACAAGTCTCTCAAACTGTTATTACAACTGCCAATGTCCTCCCTTTGAAAAAAATCATATTGATCTTTTTTTCCTGTAGATTTAGGAAGTAGGTCCAGAACCAAAAAATAAGGGAACTGGAAAAAAAAGTGATGATGGGAATAATGGGCCTCAAATTTCTTCTCATTAATACATTAGCCTTTGGACAGACACAATTTGCTATTTGTGTCTATGAATAGGGTAAAGGAGTAAGAAAAGGGTCTAAGGAGATAGGTGAATTTTACTCAACCTAATGCTTCACTGTTAGCTCAGAAAAAAACTGCAAGGCTGAAGGTGACTCAAGCAAGCTGTAGTTTCAGGCCCTCACTTTAAAGGCTGCAGAGCAAAGTTGAAAATCTTTTCCAAAGGTTATTCCCATCCCACAGTGGAAAGAGATTTTATTCTATCCACATTGCTGATTGAGTTTCCAACAGCCACTTTACCTTGTGAAATCAGGAGTAGAAACAAGATACTGCTCAGAAACGAAAAATAAATAAAAAATTCAGGCATTGCCTGCCTGCCATTACTTGCCCTGTAGAGAAAATAAAATTTTCTGGTAAGAAGAAGTTTCTTGTGTTTTTTTTGCCAGCACTGCTCACCAACCAACCAAAGTGTTTAGCTCCTTGCCTATAGTGGTGTGCATTTTCACATTGTTGCCCCTCCCCCGCCTCCCCTAATGTATTGGTGTTCCTCTTAAGAATTGCTTCTGGACTGAGCCTTTGGTTCATTCTAGGCCATCTAGGAACACTCTACTATCATTTGATTTCTGAGAGGCTGTACAGCGTACATAGTTATCAGTTGTGACATTTCATGGGCTTGTTGTTTTCCTTTCTTCAGGAGTTCTCACGCAGGTTTTTTAGTGATTAATAAGGTGTACGTGTGCTGTAGCCCTGAGCTGTTGTCCTCTGAAATGTTCAGAAACACAGGTGGTGACAAGGATTTATCTTTTAACATGTGTATAGCCCAGCGGTGTATCAGTAAGTAGGTCAAGGTACACAAGCAGCTGGATGCGGTGATCAGTAATCACCAGCGGTCCCTTGGATGGGATGTTCAGTGCATACATATGCATTTCACTTGCTGCAGACATTGTCATTGTTCTCGATACATCCACACAGATCCAAACCTTACCCTTGTATTTCCATACTTTTCCCATGCTGGAATGAAATGCAGCTGTGATAACTTCTGTTCTGGAAATTAAAGCAATCTGCTCTATGTATATTTCCATTCAAGAGTAAAGGATGGAAAAAGACTGATAGACATTTGACAGGGTGAAGAGTATTTTCCCTCTGGTTTCCTTGTCTTCTAGTATAATTTGGGAAGCCACAGTCTGATATCAGATTCTAAATCCATGGTAACTTCTACACGGGCAAACAATTCTATAATTCGTCTGTAATTCAGATCTCTTAGGAGATCAACCTTTCTTCTATGTGTAGAGTGGCCAGTATGATTTTATATGTGAATATTTAATGGGAGTTCTTTTGTATCTTCCTTTTAACATCTTTTTTAGCTTGTGAAGTGCTTGCACATTCATTCTGCACTTCTATTTTAAAATGCATTTGACACTTCCCACGGAGGCTACGGTACCTCACAGTAGTGCTTTTGGCCATCGTTTGTGAATGCAGGTTTGTGAACCTTAAGTCTCTGTCTGTTCTGGCAAATTAAACACCATCAGGGCATGCCTCCAGCTACTGGAACTTTCTCATTTAAATTGTTAAATTATTTAAATGGTTCAAGCGTTAAATGGTTAAATTATTTAATGGATTTTGGCATGAGTCAGCTAGCACTCTCCAAATGCATCCCAAGCACAGTTCTGGAATTAACTCAGTCTGGAGACTCTTTCCAAAAGCAGTTTGGATGTGGTCATCCTGTGTTGGAGGCTAAGATAAAGTTTAGTAGTAGAGGTTAAGCCTGTGTGTCTCTTGGAAACCCATAAACCAAGTAATTTTCAAAATTATCTCAACTTAGTTTCAGTAACTAAATGGTCTAATTCTATTTTCCTTATTAACATTTTGAAATAGTATATTTATTGAAATTTATTTTTTCCTCAGAATTTGGCAATTAAACCAAGTTCTAGAACATGTATCTGTTATTACAATGGAGCATATTAAGTTAAAACTGCAAGAAGCTGTGGCAACAGCTAGTAATTAAAGTTCTATTGTATTAAGATTATTACTTAGGAAGAGAAATATATAAGATACAACATAGAAAGGGACGTAAATGTGGGAAAATATATTTTAAGAAATTGTGAAGGAATATTCCCGGGAATTTTCTTTCAGCACCTGCTCAGTTGTGGTGACAACGTAAATATATATTGCAAGTCTAAGGACAATGCAATCAGTATTACGGAATTACAGGATATATTCTTGATTACTTCTCACTTTTGAAGAAGGGTTTTATCGTGGAATCTGAAACTGCAAGTGAAACTATTTTTGGAGTTACGTGGTATAATTATCGGATCATTTACAGGAACATATAATTACTCTGCAGTACATCATCTTTAATAGATGGCTTTTTTCTTTTACTTGCCCGAGGTCTGATCCTGTATCCCTGAAATAAAGGGATGATTTGCCAGTGTCCTCAGTGTCATTGGATCACACCATACTATACCAACTCCTTTTGTAAAAATGTCTTTAGAATAAATCTATTTGTGCCAAGCTTATTTCAGTAACTCATGGTAACCAAATAAAATTAAATAAAAAAGTAAATGTAAAATAAAAAATAAAAATAAAATCCAAAGTTTGGCACAACTTTTAAACATACTGATTTTGCCTTGATAGGTCTTAATTACTTTTTTTCCCATGTCACTACATTTGCATACACTACATTATTAGACAGAACTCATGTCTTCTGTGAAGAAGAAGTGACAAAGGAACATTGTCATATATTGAAATCAGATTACTCTGGCTTGGGACAACAGTTTTATTCATTCTTTTGCTACTGGATGTCCTAGAGAGGTAGCTCATTCCTACCATGCTTCCATTTAACTGTGTGCAGAACTGCTGTTGTGGAGTGGTATTTCACAGAGGTATGGTCTGATTTTTACTGAAGGGGTATTCTTTTGGGACCTTTCAGTAAGTGGTCATGCCATGGAACTACTCAGACACTTAATAGCACTCCACAGCTTATGTTTCAGGCCCTACCTCTTCATCTTTAGTGCTGCTTTAGAAATTCCTGCCACTTTGTGCTTTCAGGTTTATCTTACATTCTTTGTATTTTGACAACTTATCCATCCAGCATGCACACCTCATCACCATTAAAACCTCAAAGATTTTACCTTCGGAGACAGCACAGCACCCTTAGACCTTGGAATTAAAATATTTTTGAGTAAACATTGGGATAGATTTTCAGACTGTCTTGAAAATCTGTAAACCACAGTTGCCTGCAAGGCACCTACAATACAGCTATGCAGAATATTTGGGGGACTGGAAGCAAGACTTCTGGGTTTAGCAGGAAAACCAGCCATCTGAGAGTAAAACTTGTAAAGTAAGAAATACTGTTCTGTATCTGGTCCCGTAATTCCAATTTAGTAGTGGAGAACTTCTCCTGCTATTTTTTGCATGGTGCATGAGCACTATGTGTTTATCTCAGCAGTTAGCTGAATTTACTTGTGTTAGGTAGACAACACATATGGCCCGAGGCCAAAGTCTGGTTGTGCACATTACAGCGATGGGGTGCCCACCCGTATCCTTGTGTTTTGTTCCACAGTTCCTCCTCTAGGTTTCAGTGGAAATGTCACTGCTGTTAGAAAAACAGAATCATTACGGTTCTTTGGGTTTTGGTGCTGCCTTACTTATTTGCAACATGTATGCCCCAAACTTAGGCTAGCTACTAGTCCTTGCCTCTTCTAATCTTATGAAAGACACTGGTACAGAGAAAGGCGGAAACATCTGCTCACAAACTCATCCTTCTGGGAAACTCCCTGAATTCCACTCAAACCACAGCAACTGTTGAAGTCATGTCATTTGTTTGGGATAGATATTATGAGGTTCAGCTAGACCACTGCACTGTTTCAGGGAATTAGAAACATGTACACTAGTCAGTGGTATACATTCATTTTCCAATATAAGTGCAAAACTCTGTTGGGAGTAGGAGTTTCAGGGTACAGGCCCCTCTGGAAAATCTGCATTTCTCAGAATAGCATTAATCAGTGCTGAAACATTAATATGCAGCTTTTATATGTGGCCCAGACACAGCTCTAACTCCCTGCTTTACTTACAGTATGAACACTTTGAAGCTGCAAAACCGAGGACCCATAACCATTACCCACAGTCAGGTCACCTCAACAAAATGTGGAGGGGTTGAGTGGAAAGGGAATCATAATTTTTATGAACAAATTTATACTGTGTGTCAGGAAGGTATTATAAGCAAGTGCTGAATAACTGGCATAATCTGTAACTTTTAGAACAAGGGAACTTCTGGACACTACCATAAATGAGATAATTTCTCATTGCAGTAAGTTTGTCCCATAGAAACATTACTGTTAATAATACTGACACCGGTTGGCTGAAGGGAATAAGCTTTTCAGTAAGTTCAAACATAAATTTTATTGATGAAAACTGCAATACAAAAATCATGATTTTGTCCTTTTAATGTTAGATTTCTTTTAATGCCGTTTCTAGCTCTTCACAACTATGCTGGGCCTGGTCTTATACGTACTTAATCATGCAGAAACTCTACCCTGCTGTCCAGGCAGGTGCAGAACTCAGATGACTGTTACTAGGATTTTCATATTTGCACTAAATGAGAATAGGCCTGAAAATCAAAAGGTGAATTCAACATTCATATTTCAAAGGTCTAATGTGTACTTCCTGTTCCTTTCACTACAATTAGCAAAAAATGATGCCCAGAAAAGGAAGCAAAGAAAGAAAAAAAGTCTTTCATTTCTACAGGGTCATCTGCAGGTGATTTTCTCAGTTGTTTAATTGTTAATTACATTTTCCACCTCAGGAAACAAATCTGATCACAGTAAATTGAGAAAGAAAACCTTTATGCGAAAGCATTTAAATGTTTGAAATGCACCTTCCTTTCAGTGGTCCTAGGTATACAGAATTATTTTAACCATGCTTTTCACTACTGCAAATAAACTAAAACAGAGGATAAGCAGAACAAAACTCTGCTTTCAGAGACAACAGTGTAAACTCAGAGAAAAATATATTGATAATGGCTTTGCTGTAGATTTATTTCTGCTCACTACAAGTGGAATATAGCTATCTGTTATGGTCAGATGCTGTTGCAGTTTTGATGGTGGGAAAGCTCCTTTGACATCAGCTGAAATAGGTTGTGCTTTTAAATGCATGGGTAGTACTATACAGCTGCTTCTGTTTAGTCCCCTGTGCTAATATAGCATCAGACCCATTTATACGGTGAAAAGACAAGCTTTACTAGAGAACTGGTGCCAAACAAAGACAAATGACACCCTGACATAATCTGAAAATGCAGGAACCTCTCAATAGCTTTTAAATTGGTACAGAGAGTATGAAACTTCTGTTATCGCACTTCCATTTACTTTATTTCCTGGACTTTTTGAGTCACCGATGAAAGGCATAGATAAGAGGTATGTTATTATTCTGTGGAGCACTTCTTAAATCAGTTTTTTTTAAGGTATCATAAAATTAGACTCATTAGTAACTGTGTAGTCTGTAACACTTCTGTAGGTTCTTATACCACACTCTTAACATATCTGTATTAAATGTACTGAATTAAACAGAAGGACTAACATCTGTCTTGTGTTTGCCCTCTTGTCTTCTCCTTGGCAGAAAACATGCAAAGTGATGTGTTTTAGCATGAAAGATATCCAGAGGAAACATAGGTTTGGGCTAGCAGAATCGAGGAAGCAGAGCACAGCGTACATCGTGAGGGGAAGGTAGTGAGGTATCTGATAGTCCTTAATTTTCCTGGGAGACCGTTCTGCAATATCAGACCAAGCTCACAGAAGTCTGCACCAGTAAGTTTTTAGTACAGAAAATTTCTTAGTGACAAAGGAACAAAGTGATTTTGTGTTGCTCTTCTCACTGTACTTAAATCAGTGTTCTGGTCCCCTAAACATGGGGATCAACTGAGATCTTGAAGATAAGGGTTATGGCACTTTTGGGACGTTTTTCTTTGGGTGCACTGGGTCAGGAGCTGGGGTTTGTTCACAGGTTCATAGTCAATGCAGACACATGCTGCCAAATTGGCACTGGCTGGAGCCTGGTATGTGCCAAAGACCACAAGACCAGGTGGGCAGCTTTACTCTAGTTCAGCTGAACAATGATAAAAGTGAAGTGATGAACATGAGACCACTGCTTCCTGGTGGAAACAACAGGACTTGGGGATGTTGAAAAAACTGCTCAGGGATGGTTTCCCAGACTTTACCATCAATGGGAAACTGAGGAACTATGGAGGAATACAGACCAACCTGACAATTTGAAGACGTATACTTCCCACTGCAAATGGTGATAAGCATGGCTTCTGACTCTCAAGCTATTTTCTCTGTCATCAACAGAATTCAAACCTTGCTTTTGTTCACCTTTAGTTGGTATCCTTAGCCAGATGATCCTCGCCAATTGATCTGCTGATAGCAAGTCTCCTCCAGTGAAAGGTAAGTTACAATAATAAACAAGGGCAACATCAATAAAACCGCCCCACAGCCTAAATTTTGAACTATGAAATACTAACTGGGTGTCACGGTTTCAGCCCAGCCGCTCACAAAGCACCAGGAGGCCGCTCGCTCACTGCCGCCCCCACCCCCCACNGGGGGGGGAAGGATAAGAGCAGCTTACTGGGAGAACTCAAGGAGAGAAGTGACCACAGCAACAGTACGAACACAAGAACAGACAGAACGAGCGACGCGCGCACACGCAGCAGCACCCCGAGCCCCACGCGCGCCGCTTCCCCCGCTGAGAGGCCGCCGGTTTGTAGCGTGAGCGTGACGTCACTGCGGCATGGCGTAGCCCCGTGGCTGATCCGGGTGAGCTATCCCCGCCGTGCCCCCTCCCCGCTTCTGGTGGGAATTAACCCCATCCCTGCCGAAGGCGGGACCCGTGTTCACGGTGCGAGGGCGGAATGGCAGCTACGACAGCAATGAGAATCTACGGAGATGTTCTCTTGTCCCTGGAGAGCAAACTGCTCCTTCACTCTTACATTTCAGTTTATCAAAAGTTCCTCGAACTACTTGGCTATCTGAAGAGTCATATCTAAACAGTCTACCGATTCTGCAAGTGAATTTAAACACATGCAAACTCTCATTTAAATATAATGAGATAAGTTACCTACCTGAAGATGTGTACCTGCTTAACACCTTGCTGAAGCACAGGACAAAACATGGCTTGCAAGTACCAACTATTGATGCAGATTATCAAATACTTGTGGAGAACAGAGGGACTGATCTACAGAGTGAAGGTATTCCCCAGAATTATTATATAAAAAGATACATTTTCTGTAATCATGATTGCTCTCGTATTCCCTGGGCATGAAAGGCTTAATCTGCCAGTTTTCATAAGTAGTTGTGAATATATATATATATATATATATATTTTAAATCAAACCTTGCCAGCTTGTAAGAAATACCAAACCGAATGAGTCATGTACACTAGATAGCACAGTGACTGAGGGCTGCTTCTCTCTCTACAAACAGCACCTGGAAGAAAGAGTCAGGAATGAGATAATGGTGGGTCTTCTAGTGACACTGGTGCCTTGGCGCCCAGCCTAGCCAGTGAATACTAGTCTTACATATATGCAGCAGTACAAGAAACTGAGAAATGTGCAAAGAGCGTGTTTCTTAAGGTCAAATCAGGGCCAGAAGAAATCACATCCTGAGCTGAAGTGAATAGAGGGAGGACAAGAAAATACCTGTTGAGCAAGCTAGGACAGTGTATTTCTCAGCAGTGACACCAGAGGCCCTCTTTCCCCCCCCCCCAGTTGTGATTTGAAGGAGACATTTCTTAGATTTCTCTTTTGTGCAGATAAGCCAAAATTTCCTTTCTCATTTTTTCCCCCCTAACATCACAAGAGAGAGCATGGACTAGGTGGGTATGTAACTCCTCAGCACATATAGACATGCAGAAGTGTGTGCATGTTAGGGGAGCAACCACTGGTAAGAAACCCCACAGAGCATTTCTATTCTGTAAGGGCACGTTTGGTGTCTTTTAGATACCTTGAGGCATCTCAGTGATTGGAATTAGTTTTGGTCACTTGGGGTCAGACTTGCATTTTTCTATTTATTAGGCTCCTGTGAATGTATCTGAGAGGTGGAATAAAATTATAGAAAGGTTAATCGAGATTTAATCACTGTTTTTTAACGTATAGGAAAGGAGGAAAGTAATATTCAGTGGAGTTACATGTACAAAATCAACTTTTCTGATAAGACTCAGTATTCAGTTACAAAACTACTGTGAACACATTAGAGGATTTTTGCTTCTCAGTATTAAATACAGCTCCATTTTATATTGCACAGAGGGCAAGACAAGTTGTAAATAATTCCTACTTTGTAATGGAAGTAATCTCTTTAAAATATTAGAGTAACCTCTCCCATTTAATGAACCATATTCCTTTAAGTAAAGTAGAAATTGAATTATGTTTCTTTCAATACAAAGGTAAAAAAACCTAGTTGGAATACTTTTCCAAATTCTTTAAAAAAAAATTTAAGGAACATAGTTTTTCCACTTTATATAATCAGGACAGAATTGACTGCTTAGTTGGCAAATGAAGGTAGTAGAAATGTATATAATTCAAACTACTTTATCTGTCTTTAATAACTAGATATTGACTTGTTAGGAGAACAACATAGAGATTTATTGCTGAACGTAAGAGATTATTACTGAGGGAGGCAAAGCCTTTGTAAATATTAGGCTGTTATGGTCAATAAATCTCAGTAAGAGTGGCCAATACTTCAAATTATACATTAGTTCAACAAACTACTTCTGCAATAAGATTAATATTAAAACTGTAAACCAAACTATTTTAGAGACTCTTGAATATTCACACTTCTAGTCCTGACCTGTAAAGCTCATGTGAGGAGATCCTCAGCATCTTCTTTTTATGCCCATGGATATGGTTCTTCTCATATCATAGCAATTGAAGGCATTAACTTTTGGAAAAGCAGAAACTTACTCGTGAACAAGAGCATAACTGAACTTCTGGAGGTATAAAGAACTCCAGTATCAGTTAGCCAGGAGTATAAGGATGTCTGCTCCAAAAGCTTCACTAAACCATTTCTCTTCTCAACCTATAGTGGAATGGCTGTAGTGGATGAATGGCCATATTTACATCCCACCTAAGATCACCTTAATTTACCCCTGAGTTCCTTTATTGTATTTCATCAATTACATGCAAATTTTCAGGTATTTTAGCCAGAAATGTTATCAACATTTGACTTAGACTGACTTAGGTAGAACTTAGGCCACCTACCTACAGCTTCTGATTCACAATTTCTGTCTGTGGTATAAGTTGAATTCTTAAGTATTTCTCTAGGGGATGTTGGTAGTGGTTTGCCTTTTAAAACTTTGACATGTTGTGCTTTCAACTATTCCGTATATCCAAGGCAAGTTGAAAATGTTGACCATTTCTTCAGCAGCAAAATTTTTTTCTTTTAGAGGGGACAAAACTCCTATATTTTTATTGTAGATCTTAGTGACTTAACTGCATTTGTTAAAAAGAAATAGAATCTAGCCAGGTGTCTGTACCCATACTACCATAAAGGAAATGGAAATGCGTTAACTGCCATAATATCAGAAATTAAAATGTCAGAAATTGAAGTGTTCAATTTCAGGCCTACAATATAAAAATAAGTCTTCTTGTTTTGCGGGTATTACACATTCCATATCTGAATTTTCAAAACAGTGCTGTTTTGTTTATTTTCTGAAAATTTCAATCTTTCCACTTTTTATTAATGCAAAATGAAAGAAAAAAGATATGACAGATGAAGGAAACAAAATAAAAGATCAGGGGCTATTGTTGGCTAGAACAGTCCATTTTTCAGTCTGCTATGGCCATTTGGAATATTGTTTACTTTCTATGACTGTTTATACCCCTCTACTTAACTATTGTCATCTCGGACAACATACGCATAACAAAATCAGGTTACATTAGATGCTCTCTTCACAAATTAAAATAGTAAACTTTCAGGGTATATTTGGAACAGAATATGTTAAAATCTGGGTTTTTTCCAACCAAAATGTTCAATAATTGATAACAACTGAAGGGAAGATAATCTTGCATACATTACATATTATTTTCCAAGCCTTTAATAATCACATTAAAAGAATATTTTGGGGAGTTAAATTTTTTTATGGTTTCAGTGAATTTTGAAAACCTGTTTCTTCTCATTTGAACCTCACTGGTTGGAAATGGGAATGTGTTTGGAACCTTGCTGTGAATTACATAAATTTTAATGAGCTTCAACTTTTTTCCTTCCTTCTGCAAGGCTGTTTCAGACACTGAGAACACTTGATTTTTTAAATGCTGAAAGGTTGAACTGATAGAACTCTTTAAAAAACTTGCATGTATATGAATAAACTTTGCTTCCAAAGTAACTGCAGGCAATTTATTTATATGGATAGTCTTACATGGTGTTGTAGTATTTATGGGGCAAGCATTGTAGCATTACAGAGTGAACACTGGAAATTATTGGTTTGGCCTTCTAACCCAGAGTTCAGGATAAATAATAATTTATTTTCTTCTCTGCAGTTTCTTTTTTTTTCTAAAGAAAAACTCATTTTAGGTACAGAATCTGATTTTCAGCGATGTGATATTTTCACCCAATTTTCCAGCTGGCTTGACTGATTCAGCGGAAGGTCAAGTGATTAGCCCAAGGTCACAGACTGAGTCATTGACTCAGTCAGATTAGAAACTAGGATTCTGCCTACTGGAGAACTTTATTTGGGGAGATAAAGATTATAATGAGACAGAGACATTTCAGCACAGAATAAGTTTGGTTTTTTTTTTTCTCCTGGTTAATATAAGTTTTACCGTCTACTGCAAAACATTTTTATATATCCATGCTCTTCAAGATTCTGGGTATCCTGCTTTTCCTGTGGCTACTGACATCTTCCAGAAGTTCTGGTGGCTTCTCCTGAGAGATAATCAAATACGTTTTGACTGCAGTGGGCTCCGATTCCAATTAAAATTGGTTTCATTTCCTTCAGCAAAACAATTTTAGGTACCTTATCTTCATTAGGGCCAGTTGTAGAGCTAGATTAAGTATGCTGATTGACAAGAACAGACAGTGATGTGAATTATTGCCTCTTTTACTTGGCTGCGGCCTACCCTGTTAGGTGTGGAGGCCTGGTCAGAGGGAGTACCTTTGTAAGAACAGAGGGCTCAGCACGGTAGCTTGTCTTCAGGTGAGGGAATGTGCAGAAATGCATCTTGTTTCACCCTGCCGTTCCTTGGCTTCCTTTTGTTTCTTTTACCTCCTATTTTGTTACTTCTACTACTTAAACACAGCCACCTCTTGTGTCTTCAGGTATGTAATGTAACTTGACTGGCTCCTCAGCTTGTAAACTGTAGTGTAATAGGGCCGTACCGAATGTCTCCAAAAATAAGTGCAATATTTCATCATGGCCTGCAGACTGTTTCCCCCATTGTGAACAGCAAACTCCTTTTATTTGCTATGTTCATCTTGGTCTCATATCTTTTCAAGCTGCAGGAATCGGTGGCCGGAGATGGTGCGCTTGCCCAAAGGCAGGGGATGGTGCCCAGCAGAAGCCCCGCAGCTGCAAAGTTTGTACCTACTAAACTTCTGTTAGGTGTTTGTCTTTTTTAACAAGGAATGGAAATGTCCCACCAGATAATACCTAACTAAAATAAGTCACAAAGAGGCTGAAGTGTGTCTAGGTTTTAACTGGCAAGAGCAGAGCAAATCTTGTTTCTGATAAGCATGTCAGCTGCAGCCTTTTGGTGTAACAGCTTATGGAAAACAAGAACCTTACTGTTTTCATAAGGCCTTTTTGCAGTGCATCATAGTACAATGTAGCATTTCTGTAAATTTGCAAATATATATTTAAACAGCATACTGCATTCTTCTGAGAGAGGGTTTTTTTGCATTCATACAAGAAGAAATTCCCTGATATGTATAGAAATATATATATAAAGCACATTCATATTGATATATGTGGGTGCTCAGAAAATGGACATGGATGTATACAAACTCTGGAGTAGTATTCTACTACTTGCTGAGGTGCAAAAAGATCCTGGACATTTGATTTCAGCATACTGATGAAGTATGTGTAGGCATAACATAGTATAAAATCCTATGCTGTTAGTGCATGTGTTCAGTTGATAAGAAATGTGCTTCTGAACAGTTTGGATACAGGATTAAAAAAAAAAATGTTTGTGGTATAGGAGATTCAGCTTTTAAAATCTGAACAACATCATTCTCATGTTAATAGTTGGAAGATTAGAAACAGTGATTAAATTATCCTTTCAGAATATCTTTTTTCTGTAAGTTCAAGTAAGTAACAGCTAATATCTGGAAAGTCTTGTTGTTATTTAAATAATATTGAATATACATGCTTTGCATACAGAATTCAGATGAGACAAATATTTTCCAGTGATATACAAGTGTTCTGGTGAGGAGTATTATGTATTACCTTTGTGATACATCCAGTATCAAACAGAGGTTTTGCAAGGGCAGTTAAAATGCCTGAAAATACCTAACAAATTTTGCCCTGAATGGTTTTTAAACAATAATGAGCTGAGCTATAGGTTAATGTATTAACTTGGCATCAGAGATGAAATTGATGTTTTTGTGAGCATAGGTTTTGGTTTGGACCTTAAAAGCTATTTGTGTAATTTTTCATAGAAACTACTGCTTGATGTACAAAATAGAGATTTAGGGTTTAGCTTTTGAGCTCTGTTTGGATTTTCAAATATTGAAAACAATTGTAGGAAGTACATTTAAGATTGCTGTGTTACTTCATTTGCCATTTTTACAAGAGAACCAATGTTTTTTCTGATAATTTTTTTTCTGATTTCTGTGTAATTGAGGTCTACTTCACTAAATTTTCTGGTGTTGCACATTGCACAGCATTATCTGCATGGTAGGTTTATTTTGACGTACTCAGGAGGTAGAAATGATCCTCTGGTTATTTCAGTGGACTAGGGAATATTACGTAGATTTTTTACCACAGACTTCCTTTTTAACCATGGGATGATTATTTGACTTCTGTGCTTCAGTTGCTCTCGCTCTAAATTGAGGATAGCCCTCTACCTACCTTCAGTATGTTTTGTCCATGTAGATTGCCAATTCTTTGCACAGTAAGCGGAATTCTGTCATTTATCATGGGGTTTTTTTGCTACCCTAACAAAAATATATTCCAGTATATGTTAAAATATATTTGTTGTGCTGCCGTTTAGAGTGACCTCAACAGGCAGGAGAAATGGGCCGGCAAAAAGTGCAACAAAAAGAAATGCAAAGTCCTGCACCTGGGTAGGAATAACCCCATGCATCAGTACCAACAGGGGGGCAACAGGATGGAGAGCAGCTTGGCAGAAAGGGCCCTTGAGGTCTTGGTGACATCAAGCTGACCATGAGCCAGCAATGTGCACTTGCAGCAAGGAAGGCTAGCAGCCTCCTGGGCTGAAGAAGAGCATTGCCAGCTGGTTGAAGGAGGTAATCTTTCCCCTCAACTCAGCACTGGTGAGACACACCTGGAGTATTGTGTCCAATTCTGGGCTCCCTGGTGCAAGAGAGAGATGTGGAGTGAGTCCAGCACGGAGCCACAAAGATGATAAAGGGACCAGAGCATCTGATGCACAAAGAGGGGCTGAGAGAGCTGGAGCTCTTCAGTCTGGAGAAGACTCAGGGGAATATATACCTATTGCATCATAAAGATTGAGAAAGAGCCAGGCTCCTCTCAGTGAAAGGACAAGATGCATTGGGCACAAATTGAAATACAGGAAATTCCAGTCAAATATAAGAAAATACTTTTTCACAGTGAAGGTGGTCAAACATTGGCACAGGCTGTCCAAAGAGGCTGTGGAGTCTCCATCCTTGGAGATATTCAATGTCTGACTGTACATGATCCTGAGTAGCCTGCTGCCATTGATGCTGCTTTATGAGGGGGGTTTGGGCTAGACCTCCTCCATAGATACCTTCCAACCTCTACCCATCTGTTATTTTGTGACATATGTCCTGCTAATAGTAAGGTTGTCTGTGCAAAACTATAATATCACCCACATGGAGAAGAATCAGGATAAAGAGCCGTGCTGCGATGTGATAGCAATACTATATTGTACTCTTCATTATATTCATGTGTCATAAGAATTTCAAATACTACAGATACATGATCTTTTTCTTTTTTTTTTTAAGGTTTAGGCTTAAAAGTTCTGATAGGACTAGATAAAGCTAATCATGTGGTCTTATAACTTTCGTTGGGAGGAAGCTTCCTTATGCTTAATATTCTTGCTTAATGCTTCACCTGAAATATTTCAGTGCATTTCAAGCCTTAAGCAGAAATCTCAGCACAAGATAGAATGTCAGAAAAGCCAGGTAGCTTTGCACTGCATTTTTAATAACATATATAGCTGTTTGCATGTCTTAAGACAGTTGTAATGAAAAAGGACTTCAAAGGATAAGTATTTCCAACTATTTTTTTTTTCAGAGGTCTGTATACTTGGGATCAAACTATACGTGCTGACTTCAGTCGAAGTACCATTTCATCGACTCTTCTAATGATTTCTTGTATGAGGCTAGGATTTCAATGCACTGTATCGCTTCAAACTATCAACAGAAAATCATGCAACAAAGGTTACAGTTAGTATTTCAGCAAATCTTATGGGCCCAGCTTGCTTATTTGGGTGATTTGTCTAAGATTAAACTCCATCTAATCTGCTTTTACTTCAGCCAAGTCAGTAGCTCTGTTGATTTTGAGGGCTGAAGTGGTTTCCTAGTCAGGAAAAGCAAAGTCACAGGCGAGAGTGTCAGGCACCAAGTCATTACTCATGGGTTCTATATCTTCACCCAAAATGCGACTGTTGCTTGAGACTACTTCATCACCCTGCAAGTCCCCTAAAAGGCCACCGTCTTTGCAGGCACCAGGTATTGGTATTTGCTGCAATTTGACTATTATTCAGGCCAGTGACTATAAAGCACCTTACGCTGGCTGCCTCCTTTATGAAGGACTAGAAATTCCAATCAGAGGAAGAACACTGTACCCACTGATAGGTGTGGAGGCAGCGCATTACACATCTGCACTGCGACCATTTGTTATAATCAAAATAAAAATCGCAAAAAAAGTAAAAATTGAGTTTATGATGCCAGGTCCCTGATCACTCTGTGACTGCTCAAAAGAATGAGGATCAGTGCAGCAGGTCAGCTTTCTGCATTGGACTTCCCCAGATGAGGGCAAGGCTAAACAGAGCTTTGCTTGTCACCTTGGTGGCAAAAAAATACTAATTTATCTTACTTTCACACCATGTTGAACTTGCTATGGTGGAAAAGCCTAATGTGTGGAAACATCTTCACTGGCAGATGCTAACATGTCAGCTTAGGTAATGCCATTCAGGTTTGTGCTAAAATCAGGGCAGCAGGAGAAAGTCATCCTGTAGGCATTTGAATAGGTGCATAATCCTGCTTCTGGTATTCTACACATTGAGTAAAATGAAAGCAGAAGTGCTAAAATAAAAAAGAAAACATTACTTACAGGTTTCAAAATATGTAAGCTTACAAAAACTCCAAAATATTGAACAAAACTTTAGACCAGCTTGAAGGTTTTCATTAAAATCTTGTGCTTTTTTAAGTTCCTCTATAAAAAGTAATAGCTTTTCTTCTCTGTCACCTCAAAAACCATCTGCAATCTACTTCTGAATGACAATGCTTAGAAAAAATTGTAATGAACATCTGGTTTTAATACAGAAGTCAACAAGCCAACATAAGGAGTCACTTTTCTTCTTCCACAGCTGAACACCATGGAAGAATATACCATAACTACTTATCTCTGAACTGTAACTCCAGATACTATGAAAAAAAGTCATATTTTGAAGTAATCAGGTTGTTGATCTTTGTAATAAATTCTTCTTCAATTTCTTCATAGGTGTTGCCATTACTAGATAGATAAACCGTAATTGCACACAGGGTATGACAGAGTTTTGGTTTCTAATCAGGTCTTATGCCTGTCTTGTGTGTTGGCTGTCCAATTTTGAATAGGATGCATCTCTAAACACAAGAAGGTACAAAACCGCACCCTGCTGTGGTGCGTTGACCCTGGCTGGGCACCAGGTGCCCACCAAAGCCATTCTATCACTCCTCCCCTCTGCTGGACAGGGGAGAGAAAATATAACAAAAGGGCTCCCGGGTTGAGATAAGGACAGGGAGAGATCACTTAACCAATTTCCGTCACAGGCAAAACAGAGTCAACTTGGAAAAAATTAATTTATTGCCAATCAACAAGAGTAGGGTAATGAGAAATAAAACCAAATCTCAAAACACCTTCCCTCTACCCCTCCCTCCTTCCCGGGCACAGCTTCACTCCTGGATTCTCTACCTATCTCCCCCAGTGGTGCAGGGGGATGGGGAATGGGGGTTACGATCAGTTCATCACCCGTTGTTCTGCTGCTTCATCGTCCTCAGGGTCAGGACTCATCACACACTTCCACTGCTCCAGCATGGGGTCCCTCCCACGGGAGACAGTCTTCCACAAACTTCTCCAACCTGGGTCCTTCCCATGGGCTGCAGTTCTTCATGAACTGCTCCAGTGTGGGTCCCTTCCACAACATACAGTCCTTCAGGCACAGACTGCTCCAGCGTGGGTTCCCCACGGGGTCACAAGTCCTGCCAGAAAACTGGCTCCAGCGTGGGCTCCTCTCTCCATGGGTCCATTGGTCCTGCCAGGAGCCTGCTCCAGCGTGGGCTTCCCATGGGGTCACAGCCTCCTTTGGGCACCCACCTGCTCTGGCGTGGGGTCCTCCACGGGCTGCAGGTGGATATCTGCTCCACTGTGGACCTCCGTGGGCTGCAGGGGGACAGCCTGCCTCACCATGGTCTTCCCCACGGGCTGCAGGGGAATCTGCTCCGGTGCCTGGAGCACCTCCTCCCCTTCCTTCTTCACTGACCTTGGGGTCTGCAGGGTTGTTTCTCTTACATATTCTCACTCCTCTCTCTAGCTGCCATTACTGTCTCTCTGCAACTTTTTTCCCTTATTAAATTTGTTATCCCAGAGGTGCTACC